>JAWQRP010004169.1:0-12261 GCA_033557875.1 Quadriops clusia | reverse complement strand
ATAGTTAGACTAAAATTTTACTGGAACTTTTTGGAGCCCTTTATGCGCTGAGTAAATCCTTGAAATTTTTATTCTTCTAACTTTATTAATAACAAAGTTATTCAAGGTGAACGTCTTGCGTGAGCCACGCTGTATAGATTAGTATGAAATCCGTAGCATTAAAAGTGAACATGTGCAAAGCAACTAGGGGGGGTTCCAATATAACTTCTTGGATTGCGAACATTAGCGTTGTGTTTGTGATAGATAACATTTAGATTTAAACATGTATAACGTAGACCCTTAGTACTCAAATTTCGACTATTTATATGTTGTAAGTCTAACATAATAAACTACCTATTATAACATAAAGTTATACATATAACCAAAAAATATAAAACAATACCTATATAAAATGTTTTTTTTTTATTGTCCAACTAAAATTAAATAAATCTTATACATATTAGAATGGGAAGCACTATTTTTTTCCGTACAAAATTTTTTTCTTTTTATCGAGGTCCGTTATATCGAGGTTTTACTGAATTTATAAACGATTTATGCTTAAAAAAGTTTCATGACTGTTGAAAAGGGATAGGACGGGAAGGAACGAGAAGGGACGGGCCGGAATCGTACGGGAAGGGAAGGAAAATCACAGGTAGGAACGAGAAGAAAAAGGACGCTAAGTGAAGGGACGGGACGGAAAAGAAATGGAGAGATAGTTAAGAGGAGAATTGGCATATCTATTCTTCTTTTTCTGACTACGTCTTCATCTCTTTTCTACTCTCTCATGCCTATCAAAAAGTGAATACACTTCTAACCTGTTCGATGAACGGGTACGTTTGCTAGTAAATAATATACTTGTTAATTAGAAGTAATGTATTATCTAAAAAAATATATTTCTTTCAATTATTTAACTAGTCTTTATATTTGGTTCTAAAACTGATTTCATTCTGGATGACTTTTGCCACTATCGTTTAAATATTTTTTAAAATAATAGTACTTTACTCTTATAAATCAATTGAGTTTCATTTCGTTGCAGATAACATCTAACTAGCTTATAATTAGTTTCACATTGTGACGATCCCACTTTGGTTTGTAGCTGGGAACGCCCAGAAAAATTCCCCCTAGAGGGTGCCCACGGGTAACTCAGATGAAATTGAGGGTTAGAGTAAAGTAATCGTGAAATGCAATCCCAATTAAATCATTTGCCTCCCTGAATCGCGGATCTCGGACGCCATGTTATTTTGTATGGAATAACGAAACTCCGGAATACACAAACAGACTATATTAAACCCAAACTTTACCAGGTAAACAAATATAACGTTACAAATCAAAGCACAATACTTTTATAAATACAAGATAGCATTTCTGGTTGCCGATTTGGCAGTCTCAACTAAATGATTAAAGCCTAACTCACAATACTTAAATTTCCAGTGCCCGGAGGTCAGTCTTGTTCGGTTAGTCAAAACAGGAATTGGCGAAGTTGCCTACGGTAATCATGATTTCCAAAATTTGGAAGGACTAGTCTGGTAAATATGACACAGCAATACATTTATACGGAATGACTGAAAGCGAACTAGAAGACGCGTTCGGGGTTTTAGCAAAATTGAATGCCCTCGGCGTTTCTGTAAACCCTCCGGTGGCTTTAATGAATGATCGGAAAACTGGTTAAATTAATTCTTGAATAGACGGTACTCGGAAAGAAACTGGCCAGGTTTCGGAATAAAGATTTGACTCTAGCACGGCGGAAAGCTTCACGCTTGCGGCACGACAAAATGGCGCCTCGTGCTTTACAGCACGACCTAAAATTTGGGCCACGGAAAAATCGGAAAACCAGAATATTATCTACTCGCGATAATATTAAGAACCTGCTAAACGATTCGGATCCGACTTAGAGCCGAAATGAAAACGTTAGTAAATAATTAATTTAATAATTAATAAAATAAATATATAAATATAAAAATAATTATCGTAATAATTATTATCGGTAAAAAAATATATATAAGATATATTTCGGAAAACGGGGAGCTCTCTGACAGGGGCTCATGCAAACTTTTTTTTCACTCGGGCAGGAAATTTCTGGTTTTTGTTATGGAGCCTGATTATTGACCAGCACTCTGGAATTTTTAGGTGGAGTAAAGCTAGATATTGTCTAGCTGGACAGCGGTCACATTCATGCGTGCGTACAAGAGGATTTCGTGCAAGCCAGCACGGTAGGTACAATGCAGCACCTCTGGTAAGTTACAAAAAGCGGATGGTACAAATCTGCACAAAATGTTCTGCAAAGGTTTCTTAAAAGTCAAAAAGAACTCTACTCTACTCGTGTGCAAACCCTGCACGCTAAGATCTCAGCTATATGCCCAACGGCACAACCGGATTTATAATTGCAATAAATTTGTGCAAAACTGCACCTTAGGCTAACTGAAAGGAGTGTTAGATGATCTCGTGCATTTCTACACAACGGGAGTAAGAGCAAGTTTAGAGAGTGTACAATTCTGCACTTTAAACAAAAGACGATAAAATGAAATAAATTGCAGAAAAACCTCTCTTTACCTAAGACTAGCAGATGTTGCACAGGTGACGACGCGTGCACGAAAATACTTTCCGGTTTGTAAATTAAAGAACGATTTAAAATTTTAAAATTGAAAAACTACAGGAAACGGTTATGTCGAAGAGTGGCCAAATCTTCGAAGTGACAAAGTACTCAATCGGAGGAAGACGGTAAAATTAAATAAATTGCAGAAAAACCTCTCTTTACCTAAGACTGGCAGATGTTGTACAGGTGACGACGCGTGCACGAAAATACTTTCCGGTTTGTAATTTTTGAACGGTTTAAAAATTTTAAAAGATAAATTAAAACGGAAAACGGTTAAGTCGAAGAGCGGTCAATTCTTCGAAGTGACAAAGTACTAGTTCGAATTAAATTTTGAAATAAATCGGTGTTACGGTCGACGGACTGGCGGAATACGGATACTGGTATTCTGGCGGTGGACTACTTCATGCCTGGGACAGGTTTGCACGGGGTTAAATAGGCTCGGTCGGCTTGGAAAGGGAACACTGTTTTTATCGGACATGCGTATGGCTCAAAGTGATGTTAGTGGGGTCTTACAACTAAAGTCAACTAGCATAAATAAAATACCATAAAAAAAGGATATAAAAAATATACGCGTAGTCCTGGATTTGTAACGAAACGGCGGGAAATTCTGGATGCTTCGTTACAATACAGTTGCCTATACGTGCGGCTTAGTTATTTGCTGTCTATATTTTAATGCATCTAGCTGTAGAAGCTTTTCACTACCCTCTTTATAACATATTGCCGCCAGTGCATTGAGACGGGTTTTAATAGAGTTTTGGACCTCATCGTCTGGTTCACAGCCGTCGCAAAGTTTTACAGAAACCTTCTGCATTTATAGAGGTCCTTGGCTTCCTAAATTACTCAGTTTGAACATCTTTTTAGCAACAAAACGCGATGACCAGTTGAAAGTTTTTAATTTTTTTGGGTTTATTTAATAAATTTGCATGCATCCATTGTTGTAACTATTGTTTCAGTTCTAGAGTGTCATACAGAACCCATATCTCGTCCCCGGTCGCGATGTTTTTTCAAAAATTTGCCATTTCGTAATTCGTATTCGGCGGGACAACCCATCGCAGTGGTCATGTTTATATTCCTTCAATTCAACTCATTAGGGCGTCGAACGCTTGAAAGTGGCTTAGGTTATGGTTGAAGAAGGCAGTTTCACAGCACGATCAGAGGTTGAATTAAAAATAGCCCTTGTAGTTTATAATTCTGAATTGTATAAGATTTATATAATAAATTGTTTAAATTTGTATTTTTTGTTTGATATATTTTATTTATTCATTTGACATACTTTATATATTCAACTATAAGAACAAATTGTAATGATGTTTGTAAATTTGTAGAGGCCAAAGGATGCCGTATACGACGAAACCGGTCGCCTAGTGAAAAATAAAAAACATTAGAAACTGTGCTTTTCTTTCAACCCAATATATTTTTCATCCTGATACGAGTAACAACTTAATTAAAAAGTATTATACCGTTCTTATTTGATTTTAATATAAAAAGGGAATATAATTATGTAAAAGAAATACTTTTTCATTTAGTTGTAATAAATGCTATATTTTTAAATGAATATCACAATACAATGTATGATACTAATTTAAACTTAGCGTCGGTCCCCTTTTTTAAATTTCATTTACTTCTAACCTATTCAAAGAATTGATGTACTTCTCATTTTTTTCTTATAACAACAGGGTGAGTTTTTTAAAGTGTTACAAGACGATATCTTCAAAACCAGTTGGAGTATTTCAATGAGACTTTAGGGGTATTAATGAAAGTCCAAGAGGACGAATTTTGACATATTTTGAGATTCCCTCCCCCATATTTTCACAGGAAAGGGGGTAACTTAAAAAGTTCAAATGGAATGATATCATTTTTATTTCGAAATTCAAATCTACGACAAAATCTGCGTACATTGGAAAAAAATCGTTTAATTTGCGTTACGGATTACGATTTTAAATAAATAAAATATCTTTACAGTAGCCTTTCTGTCAAGTCACTGCGCGTTGGCGTTTAATGTGAGCGGTCCCGTATTCGAAACTCAGCCGTGACTGTGAGTTTCCTGATTGGAAAAATATCCAGCGCCTCAACGGGAACGGCATAAAATTGGTGGGAGGGAGTGCATGTATTCCCAAGAGTCGAAGTCCCAAGCATAGGTGTCAACATTGGAAATATGTAGGTGTTCAAAAAAGCAAGTAGTAGAAGGCTTTGGATAATAAAAAACAGTGTTAGTTGTTAACTGTCAATTAGTTTCGTTTTTCGTTTCAATTCCGTGTATTAATCGCACAAAATTATAATATTGAGATTGACATGCTACTACTTTTGGGAGAATGTAGAGGAAATTATTTTATGAAAAACACCTCTCCCCTAAAGCAGGCTTTGAATAATAAAAAAAACAATGTTAGTTGTTAACTGCCAATTAGTTTCGTTTTCCGTTTCAATTCCGTGTAATAATGAGTAATAAGAGTCGGAGATATGAAAGAACATATTCAACAAGCCTGTTGAGTAATACAACAAGACATATTACGTCGGGTTCGTAACTCTTGTAGAAAAAGAGTTTTAAAGTGTTTGAGTGTGAATGGAGATCATTTCCGGCATCTTTTAAAGCACGATCACCGTTAAAAGTGATTTCATTTCTTTTTTTTCCTATACAATACTACTATTTCAATTTCAATGTATTTTTTCAACTACTACTGTTTATAAATTATCAAAGTCTCCTTTTCTTTACTTGTAAATTGATCATTTACCTATTTCTGTTGCCGATTGGGACTGCAACACATGAAAACACTTCCTCCCACATTCTAATCAGACAAATGACCGCCGTGGCTGAATGAGTTTAGAACGCGGAACCTGGCGCACTAAAAGTCAGCGCGAAGACATTATATTTATTTAATAAAATAATAACCCGTAACGCAAATTAAACGATTTTTTCCAATGTACGCAGATTTTGAAATAGATTCGAATTTCAGCACGTTTGACTTTTGCGCATGCGTACATGAATCTATTAAAATGATGATGAACAGCATTCTTTTGTCTATATCTTAGTTCTGCAAGTCATTCTGCATACAACGGTATACACTTTGTGCAACAATATTGCGAATGCGCGGAAAACATTCATTTATTAATACCACTCTAATTACCAAGTTAGGACAATAAAATTTCGGAAATTAATTCTGTACGTAACGGGGATTAAAATATTCCTATAACTTTTTGCTCTATGACGTTTTGTTACCGCGCAAACGCAGATAATTTTTGAAAATGCCTAGTTTCCAAGGTATTTTTATTATACATTCTAATCTCCAGAATCTGTATCAAGCTGTACAGCCATGTCCATATTGCCGCATAAAATTTAATTAAAATCATAATTTTAGAACTTAATAAATTTGAGCGTTCTCGGGCACGCACAGATCTCGATAGTTTCTAGTTCAAAAGTACTTTTTGGCAATATGGTAATAGTTGTACGCAGAATCATTCTGGGGATTGGAATTTATAATAAAACACCTTGAAAATAGGTATTTTCAAAAGATATCTGCGCTTGCTCGGTAACAAAACGTCATGGAGCAAAATGTTATAGGAATATTTTAATCTCCTTTATGTACAGAATTAATTTCCGCAATTTTATTGTCCTAACTTGGTAAATAGAGAGTATTAATAAATAAATATTTTCCGCGCATGCGCAATTTTTTTTGCAACGAAGTTTGCAGAACTGAAATTTAGAAAACAAATTGTTGTTCATCACAATTTTAATAAATTCATGTGTGCCTGCGCAAAAACCAAACGCGACAGAACACAATTTTATTGGGATTTTTTATAGCACTATGCGCTGAGTAAATCCTTGAAATTTTTATTGCTCTAGCATTGTTAATAACAAATTTATTCAAGGTGAACATCTTAGGTGGCTCACCCTGTATATGTACATATATTTTTGTACAGAATTTAAAAGTGGAGTGGAATTGTTTTTTTTACAGCAATTGATTAATTACAGGAGATGCAACCCCATCGACCTTGTCGATGTGGCAGCCGGTAAATTGTTCGCGCACCTGTCTGGCAAGACAAGGTGCGCTTATGATTAACAAAATTTTAAACACCTTTAATGTTCAGTTATAGATTCTAGAATGGCTGAATTAAATGAAGCGTTCCGGTTAACTAGCATGGAAATGCTATATACTTAACAGGTTCTACACCTGTACGCTTTAAATATGTAACCTTGGTTGTTTGAATAGTGTGGAAACGTCTAGACGGTTCTACAAAGGAGGACTGCTTGCTGCGGCGAGGGGTCCCTTCCATCCTCAGATAAATCAATTGTGCCCGAAACAAACAGCAAACAATTGCTTTAAGGTCGCTTTTTGCTTGAGAATTTGTACGTTTATTTATTTACTTATTTATTCACTTTACCCCTCAATTTATATATATACTTTATTTTTTTCAGAAATATTTATTTACCTTTTATTTATGTTGGCTCATTTTTTTGTTTGATTATTTATTAACTTATTATATTTTTTGATATTACCTGTCCCCCATTAATTTCTAGTACTATTACTTTATTTACGTTCGCTTCTGGTTGACATAAAGTGTAAAATTAAACCATTTCAGACAAACGACCACGTCATCAATAGATAAAAACATGCACTAAACAAGGATGGAAGTGTGTGTTTAATACGAGCTGTCTACTACAGAGGGCGCCACGTTGCGCAGAAACGCGGTTGGTTATGACGTGAGACGTCGCGGTAAAGTATTTTTGAACCATTTGACTGCTGGGTGCCCTATAATAAGTAATACATTATTTTGTTAAATTGGAGTCATAGTTGTAATATGAAATCCTTAATATTGCTACATGTAAACTAATTTCGTTTCCGATTCATATACTGCGTCAACTTTTGTGTTCAATGACAACATTGGCCTGATGATGTCCGCAGGGCGCAACCGGTAGCCCACTGAGAATAAAAATTGGTCAGGAATTGTACTTTTTATTCTATATAATTTTAATATAATGATTTGGAGACAACAAAATCATTAGAAAAATTTATTTTTCTTTTTTATGTTTTAATCAAAAGTGAGTGCATTATTATTATTTTGATCACCATTATTAATTTTATTATTAGGATTATGTTCTAAATAAGAAAAAGGTTTTAAATTAAGATTTTACTCTGCATTAGGATTTCTTTTTAAGAAGGATTTCATATTTCGAACACGAGCTCTCAAAGTCGTGATACTATTAGCACCAACAGCCTTGAAAATAAGAGGATGAATAGAATGAGACACGAGGATTTTTGTCACCCGTCAGTTTATCCTCCTAGGTTTCTCGCAAGCAGCCGAAAAGACGTGTCTCCACGTGGAATTTACAGGTCTTTTTCCATATTATGTGCATATGTAATCGAGTGACTTAAGTGTGTCGTTTTCTTTTTTTGATGATCGTCACTCTTCAAGTTTTATCGCACCTGGCATAAGTTAATAAGGTTATCGGTGATCTAAGCGAGTGCACAAGTCTCTCCAGTAATTTAGCAATAAAAATGCAAATGTATGCTTAATAACCAATGAAGATAAATTGAACTTGCGAAGCTGCATTGGAAGTGCAGTCGCAAGAAGTGATTTATCGACGATTAATAAATTGCAAATTGTTTTCTTAACTTAAAAGTAACTTATTTCGACGCCTCAATGGCTCAATGCCTCGACACATGTCTCAATATCTCAACGTCTCGATGTCTCAACGCCTTGACACTTTGACGACAACGACGACTCAAAGTCAAAATAATGAGATAAGGCAGATAAGATAGATAAATAAAATGAAATTTGAGAAAAGAAAAAAGAGAACTTACCTAAGGCGTAGACGATCGCGGTAAAGGCTATCCATCCTGCGACGAACCTAGCATTGGGTTTTACTCTCAGGATGAATACTCCACTTATGATTATTCCCAGGCCCATCACCAGGATCCCTCCCACGCCTAAGGGTTAAAAACAATACACAACCGTTACTTTATAATTATCTGAAAGCTACAATAATAGCTAACATTTATGCAGCCAATTCTGGAATGCACGATTTTGTGTAACGCGTATGATGTTCGTGATATCACACAAGTTACACAAAATTGCATTCCAGGACGTGTTGCATACAGCATTTTTTCTAATTTTGACAAATTATTCATTTTTAAAATGCATATGTATAATATAATACTTTTTACAAATGTCATTGTCATTTGTATTCAAGACTCATTTACTCACTACTAGTAAATAAGCGTTAACCTAAAATTGCACGATATTCATTATTTAGAAGGTGAAAAGTTAAATGATAATGTGATGTCTACATGTCTATTTGCCAACTATCACGTATTATCACCATGCTTGGTATATATTTTCGTAGGAATTGCGCGAATTAATTTGATAACTAGTTAGGAAAAGTGCTACTTTTCCTAATTAGTTACTAAAAGTAAGCCATTTGTCAACGATAGTTGATTGCGAAAAATATCACTTTACATTTTAGAATTAGAAAACAAATTGAGTGCTCTCCACTCGACTTTATCGAATATTTTTTAAACCTAGAGAATATAAGACACACGCAGATCAGGTTGTTTATTTTGTTTCTAAACGACGGCAAGTAATAGACTCACTGTTTATTTTGATTTAAAACGATGTTAATTAAGTGATAGATGCGTTGTTGATATTGTTGTTAACGACGTCAATTACGTACGAGACGCGTTATATATTTTGTTGTTAAACGACGCACTATGGGGAATTTTACTTGAATTCCTAGCAGAAACCTAAAAAATAAAGTTCCTTTTTTTAGTGAAAAATTTCTTTCAAGTTATTAACTGAATACCATAGAGTACTACCTACCTGGAAAAATGACCTTTGGGGTTAGAATAGAAAGGATATACAACTTTGAAATTGGCCAAACTGGAAAGCTCTTGTTCAGCAGTATTTGGTGTTGCAAGTTTGTTGCGTGATTTCGAAAGTTGTAACATTATTTTTAAATTAATAATAATATGGTTACAGTTCCCACAAGTAAGTTAATTACTATTTTGCAAATTGATGTCAGTTTTATAATGTTATAATCAAAAATTAATTATTACAACAAAGTAGTGCACATATAACATGCAAACGTTTCTTTAAAAAGACATTTAGTATAGTTCCCGAAATTTCTCAGTTACAATTTTTTTCTTAAAAGTTCACTGACAAGTTCTCTTTATTACTCCGTTAAAAAGTCTTGATCCAATTTGCCCGAACGAAAGTTATTAATTTTTTAATATAGCGAATAATATAAGGTGCGTTCCCAAGTTAATTAGACTCTTTTCAAAATGAGAAGAAAACCATTTTTTTATTGAAAATAGTCCCCTTAAAAGTGTACATTCTGACTTTATGTCATTTGGATGGTCTAGGACCATGTCAAATTTACTAAGAGTCCGGGTTAAGAAGATGGATATATTAATAATGCAAAGAGGCAGTACTTTCTTGACTATTTATTTGATCGTTGGACTGCTAGCTTATAGGGTGACGCTGACCTTTGTAAGGTAATAATGAATTGATACTGCATGTAATAGTTATATTGCTTTAATATGTATTACTTGTTTGTTTATTAAATTAGATGTTTAATCTTTGTGATCTCAATGTTATACACTGTTTTGCACTGTCTGTCCTCCTGCTGGTGCGTATTAATTTGTGATATTCTTTTGTAGCCATAAATAAGTTTATAAACGTCGACAAATGAAAAACTGCGTTTGATTCTTCTTCACCCAGTCCCAAGGACAAAACCCTTAAGTAAATAATTCACTCTTGTACAGCATGGGACGTAACTACCATTCTTGGTTTTTCACATGTTTACGGCAATGTCACTGAGAATACAAGTTTTTTTTATGGCCTACACATCGCACAATGGGGAATTTTGCGTAAAATCGTAACAAATATTTTTACGGGGCAAATGCTTTTCAGTTACTGTCTGAATACAATGGAGTAATATCTACCTGGAAAAACGACCCTTGAGATTCGAATACAAAAGACTTTTTAAGCGGTCAAACTGGTCAGATTTTTATCTGAACTAGTCAATGTCACAAGTTTCTGCCGAAATTTCGAAAGTTGTAATATTGATTATCTAATACTTATAAAATCCAAACCCCACTGATATAGATAGATAGATACCCAGTCACTCATCATCGCACAGCCGAAACCGGTCACGGAAAAATCTGAAATTTGGACAGCCGGTCGATCGCTATTCGTACGCGCACTAAGAACCGGTTTTTCAATGGGGCCCTGGGAAGTCAACTTTTGGGGGCCCGAAAGACCCGAAATTTCCTCATTTAAACCAATGTAAATTCAAATTTGTTGATTTTAAACAATATCCACGAAAATGGAATTTAAAATGGGACAGACTCATCACTTTCGGTGGCAACGGGCGACCTTTCTCTCTATCGTCGACGGTCAGCGCCCTATTTTTCAGACGGAAATTTACTTTGACATTTTAACAGTTCGATTAGGTTAGGACGATCGCCCGTAAAACGTGTGGGTCGTTCTTTGTTTCTTTAGACTGCGTATAAAATTTGAGAAATGGTATCTATGGTTCTTGTAAAAACTAACATTTACGTAGTTTAGAGTCAGGTGACGGTCGGCAAGTTGAAAAGTGAAAACGAGATGAATTTGGGATAGTTGTGGATCAAATAGGAAAACGCAAAATATTGTCCTTGAATAAGGATATGCAGCACAATCAAGGTTTTACCCTCTTGTGGACATGTCAGCGGGAGGAGTTGCAGCTATTTTGACTTCCGCAACCTAGCGCGGGGGCCTCAAATAGCTCCGATAGGCGAGCCCCAAAGAGAATCTTTGAGAAATGTAACGTTTACAAGGCAACCGTTCGCTTGCGTTCTGGACTGTTGTGGCATACAACTTCAAATAAGCATGCCGTTACATGGCAACTATTAAGTTTGTCAAGGATTTTCTTTGGGCCCTCCTATCGAGGCCCTCAAGAGATAATTCGGAAGTAAGAATAACCAAATTTCCTACCTTTGAAATGCCCACAAGCGGGTAAAACTTTGATTGTGCTGGATATGGACATACAGGGTGGTCCATTTATCCTGATACTTGCAAATATCGGACAAATGAGTCAGAAACAAATGGTTTTCAGAATATAATTTAATGGGAAGGGGGAAAGCGGAATACATTATGTACGTTTTATTTGTATGAGGGGTTCAAGGTTATTTCAAGGTCATTAATTTTTTTTTAAATGGAAACATATATTTTTTATTGGTTATTCATATTGTTAGCAAGAAAATAAAAAACTTTTGTATAAAAAATTTTTCAAATTAGAGCATAGTTTCTTAGATATCTGTCAAGTAAATATTGATTTCAGTAATTTATTTTATTCCGGTAGTTGGCATATAACGGTTTATAGAAACAAAAGAACTTCATATTATTTCATATACGTCTAAATGTTTATTAAAAATAATAACATTGTTTAATTCACTCCCCCAGGGCACTTATAATTCGAATCTATAAATGCAGTTTTCATAGTGTCCTTTTTGTTAATGTTGTACTATAGAAAAACGACTATAATGGGAACTAGGTACATGAAGTTCTAGGAAACATTTTATTTTATTTCAAATAGTATTATTATCAATTAATCGTTACTTTTGAGAATGATCAAAATAAATGTTAATTCAACAATATCATAGTGCTGTCAGTGAGGTGTTTATTTAATTGATTTAAAAATTAATAGGTACTAT
>JAWQRP010004168.1:0-12261 GCA_033557875.1 Quadriops clusia | reverse complement strand
ATATTAGAAATAGATTTAAAAAATTTAATATTAAAATTATTACTAAAAATCAAAACAAAACAAAACAATTTTTTTCTAGAATAAAAGATGAAGATGGTAAATTTAAACAATCAAACCTTGTTTACAAAATTAACTGTTTAAATTGTAATGCATGTTATATTGGTGAAACAAAACAATATCTACATAATAGAATTTCTCTACATAAAAAAACTCGCAATAAAGAATTAACAGAAAATTGAACTGCTCTAACAAAATATTGTAAAGAAAATACACACACTTTTGATTTTGATAATGTTAAAATTTTAGAAAAAGAAAATATTTGGTAGAAAAGAAGAATTTTAGAATTTTTAAATATTAAACATGAAAAATTTTCAATTAATTTTAAACAAGATGCTGGGTCCATTTTCAAAAAGATACAAATACCATTAACAGAATTTATAACCAAATTATTAAAAGTACTAAATAACCTTAATTTTTTTATTTTTATTATTTTAAGTGAAACTTATTATTTTGTTTTGTTAATTAAAATAAGAAGAAATTTCATAAAATATTATGTCAAATAGGAAATTTCAAATTTATCTTTAATTCTCCTGAAGAAGTTATTATTATATAACGAAACGTCGAGAAATAAAAATATATACATACATAAGACCTTAATATACTCATTATTACAAATATTTAATAATTCAAAATAAAAGGTCAAAAAAATTTAACAAACAATGATGTTCTGTTTTTATCTATCTCATTGCCGAATTGCTTCATCCTTTTCTGTTCAATGCAAAACAATATGTAAATCACATATTGGAAATAATCTAAATTTATAAGTGAAACATTGAATATTTTTCTTACCAAGTTAACATGAAGGCAAAACTAGTAGTTTAGGATTACATTAGTGATTGTTTTTCAGTTTTTTCCATTGATTTTCTCATAATAAAAAAACTTAGCTAAAGAGTTAAAACTTATATTATTGAAGTGACACTAATTTCAAAATGGCTTCCTTTGTTCTTCTTCTGTCACTTTCATAAGCTTCTTGATTGGTTCATGGGTAATTGAGATATTTAAATTCTGTTAAAAACTGAAACTCAAATTTGTGCTTTATGGCTTCATTAATTAAATTAATTAAAATTATTATTAAATTAATTAAAAGTAATAATTCAATAGATTCAAATTCTAATTGGGTTTTGATATTAGAGAATTACCCAATATTTATTTATATGTGTATATTTATATGCAGCCACAGTTATTGATGAATGATTGTAATTTATTATTATTATTATTTTATCAAATGCAACTTATATTGTTGAATCTCAATGTATGTACTGCATGATTTATGTTTGTTTGTAGTTTCAATAAATTGTACATTTATGGAGTGTAATTTTCTATAGCTACCTCTAAATCTGTGATAAAACTCAACTTATATACGGATTCAAGAAACGATTAAAAATGTTATTTGTAGAAGATTTAGAAATAGATAAAGTTAATAAATATTTGCATAATAAAGTTAATAATACCAATATTGTAGTTTGTCTTAATGATCCACATTTTAGACCTTTTTGTAAAGTTTCAGAAATTTTTGGGTCTTACACATTTCTCTGTAGTAATAATAATAATAATACTAATAATAATAATAATACTAATAATAATAATACTAATAATAATAATAATATTAATAATCTCATTAGTATATAACTTCATAATGCCAATAGGGCGACTAAGGAAGAATTATCTGTAACGTTAGTATTTATCAAACTTCTCATGTAAAATTCAATAGAGTAAAGATTACTTAAGTTTAGTTTTTAAAACTGATTAGCTCTACATAATAATTATTATTATTATCCATAATTATTATTATTAACCATAATTATTATTATTAACCATAATTATTATTATTATCCAGAATTAGTATTATTATCCATAATAATAATTATTGTTGCACACAATTTACTAACCTTCTATTTCAATAAAATTATTAGCTTGATTAAATTCCACTCCTAATTCGGATTCAGAACTAATGCTGCCTTCTCCGCTAGAAAGAGATCCAGCTTCTGAACTGCTATCCGATCCTCTAGTTTGTACTTCCGCTTCAAAGTCCTCCACTTGGGTTTCAAGTTCTTCTCCCTGTTTGTCGTTCGTGAGTTCTTCTGCGTCAAAGAATTCGCTGCCGCTAACACATGAAGAACTGTAGCTCAAGGAGGGATTATATGGCCGATGCTGTAATAATAAAAACAAAAATTAATTCAAAAAGAAAGAAAGTAATGAACAAAGAAAGTAATGAAGAAAGTAAGTGATGAACAAAGAAAGTAACAAACAAAGAAATTAATGAACAAAGAAAGTAATGAACAAAGAAATTAATGAACAAAGAAAGTAATGAACAAAGAAATTAATGAACAAAGAAAATAATGAACAAAGAAAGTAATGAACAAAGAAAGTAATGAACAAAGTAAGTAATGAACAAAATAAGTAATGAACAAAGAAAGTAATGAACAAAATAAGTAATGAACAAAGAAAGTAATGAACAAAGAAATTAATGAACAAAGAAAGTAATAAACAAAGAAAGTAATGAACAAAAAAGTAATGAACAGAGAGAGAAAGTAATCAACAGAAAAAAATAATTAAGAGAGCCTTTACAACGTAGCAAATTGGAAAACCAGTAAAATTACACTTACCGTATCAGAAATAGGTTCCAAAGACGACAAGTCACCCAAATCGGAAACATCGTGAACCCTATTAAGTCGGTTTTTCAGTTCAGTGTTTTGCTGCAACACAAGGTTAAGGCTCGTCTTTAGGCTACTAACTATACTAGAATTGACACTACCAGTGGACATGTTTTGGAAATTCGATTCTGCTTCCAATGAGGCCCTTAGTCGGTCTCTTTCCGTGCACAGGTTAAAGGTGACGTCTTTCAGGGATTTAATAATACTTTTAGCTACATATACAAAGTCTTCTTTAAGGTGATTGTCTGGCGTTCCCGAGGAGATCCTGTCTATATTTACATTGAGAAAGTCGCCTGGCAGACTTTGTGGCTGCAGCATGTCGCAGCTTAAGTTGTTGCTGTTTGTTGAGTTTTGCATCGGGGAGATCGAAATTCCCGATGTTGAGTTTCCCTGGAAGAGCAAAAGATGAATTTATTGAAAAGGTAAGTGGGAAGTTATCGACCTCAATATTTAACGTCTCAAGTTGTTAAGAATATGTTTAACCACATATATGTTTATAATATCTTAATATTAATGAAATTTATATTGGTCATCTTAAAATATTTCATTTAAAAAAAAAAGTATTTGTTAGTGGAAGAACAAAGAATAAAAATCTACATATCAATTATAGAAACTAAAATTGTTTCAAAATCTTAAAAATTTAATTACGTAATATATATTTAAATAATTATATAATTAAATAATTACATAATAAAATAATTAATTATACAATAATTAATTATATAATGATCTCAGATAAGATTAGGCTACAGGCATTACTCATCATGCCTGCATCAAAAACCTCTTTTTAAAATTTACTACAAAATGCAAAATAAGTGCCGTAATTACGGAGTATATATAATCTATGGTGCCATTAAATATAACATTAATGAACCATAAAATGGTCCAAGGACACATTACTGACAATTTCTGATACACAAAACAAGTTCTGTATTAATTTTATAGAGTTATTCAAGGAATTATTATTATTATAAAAATGTTTATTATTATATAAGAGTAAATTTTATTGGAATTTTCCTGCTGGATGGTAACTAAATAAATATATAAATCTATAAATAAATATATGTAAAGTACCTTCAAAGGAACTTACCGAAAGAGGTGATGTACTATCCGGATCGATAATAACGCTTTTACTGAACGTCATCGTCAGGTCGACGCTTCCACCTTTAGAAGTTTTTTTCTTCTTCAAGCCAAACTTCCTGCGATCTTTTTTAATGTTAGGAGATAGGCCGCCAGCTAACGATTCGGTTTCTCCCGAAGGTATACTATTGAGGAATGGTGCATGTAATTCAATGGTCTCCAGCATTTGATTTAATCGGCTAATATTTAATTCAATGGCGGACGTGTCCCGTTGGAGTTTTTCTAACGAAGGCCCGATGTCTAGCAACCAACTTGCTAATCGGCTTCCTGAGCTGCCGATTGGTTTTATTCCGCGGGTTAAGCTTCCATCACGACTTACGATTTCGGGGGTTAACGGGATTTCTAGAAGACATAATAGAAAGCTTTAGAATTGTGGAAATTGATGCGTAATTTTGATTAGAAAAAGAAATATACAAGTACAATAAAATTAAAAAATGAGTAGTAACATAAAATAAAATAAAAAGTAAATAAAAAAAATAATTAAAAATAATGAAAATAAAAATAATGTAAATAAAAATAATGAAAATAAAAATAATGCAAATAAAAATAATGAAAATAAAAATAATGAAAATAAAAATAATGAAAATAAAAATAATGAAAATAAAAATAATGAAAATAAAAATAATGAAAATAAAAATAATGCAAACAAAAATAATGCAAATAAAAATAATGAAAATAAAAATAATGCAAATAAAAATAATGAAAATAAAAATAATGCAAATAAAAATAATGAAAATAAAAGTAATGCAAATAAAAATACTGAAATTAAAAAATAAATATAATGCATAATTTGATCAAAACAATAAAGAATGTGACTAATTTGCAAAGGAATATTTGATTAATGATTTAGTGTCTCATTACAAAAATATGTGATTGTTCTAATGCAATTGTGTGTACTTATTTAAAATAAAATAGCAGTAAATACGAAACCAAAAAACTCGTAATCGTGATTTTAGCAAAATAAAATATTAAGCAAAGTACCTGAATATGAATTCTCACGTCTATTTTGTGATTTGCGTTTTCTATACGTTTTCTTGTAAAATGAGCCTCCTATAAGTTTAGGAAGTGATAGAAAAAAAACCAATAAGTACAACGTATTTAATAGATTAAAAACAAAAACATATTAACTACTTATGAAAAACTTATTTACTACTTACGAAAAACATATTAACTACTTATAAAAAACATATTTACTACTTATAAAGAACATATTTACTACTTATGAAAACCATATTTGTTCTAATTGTTGGAAAGGTACTTAAATTAATAAAACTGGTTCTACTTTAATGTACTACTAAAACATAACCACTAAAACTGTATTCAATTTAACCATTTAATTTTGAGGAAACATAGACTTACTTCTATCATCGACAGTTGTCGTTTTAGTTCCATAGGACAAAATATGTTGGCGATACAATCGGTGAGCGGTCAGCTGTTGGAGCCAGGCATTAAACACATCTTCAGTTTTTGCTTTTAAATGGTAGATAAATTCTTCTGTGTCGATGTCGAGCCGTCGCCTTTTGACTTTGCTCGAAATGACAGACAAACCGATGTCGACAGACCCATGCAATTTCCCTTTTTTTATTTCCGTGGGGCCTTTACCATAAATTAAAATACCTTTGTCAAGGATGAAGAACCGCTTGTGCCACCCTTTGAGGGGCCATTTGCGCTTCTTGTGCAAATAGCCGTCGAACTTGTTCGGTTTTTTCTCGAACTTCTGACCCTCCTTCAAGCCTTCCATTATGTCCCATTCAGAGCTGCGGCGACGATCCTTCTTGTTCTTCGGCTTGGCCGTTTGCACCAATTCTGTCGCACTCTCTGCGCTTAAGCTGTTCGTGTCGACGCTGGCGTCGGAATCGCTGGCGACGGCATGGCTCGATTTAATCTTTAAAGTCGCTTTTGCTGTTTGCGGGCTCTTCTTTTTATCCATTGCGAGTCCGGTTCCTTCGTGGCAGATGTAAGTTCATTATAGGCTGGTGAAGTGCGGAGACGATTCGTTTACCTGTGATAAAGGATAATTTATGTATGTTTATTTATTAATTTATGGTTCGTTTCATGTAGATAAAACTGATTGGAAATGTTTGTTGTTTTGAATCGGAGCCTACGATGGTTAATTAGGTATGTAAATTTCCATTTTGTACATATTTGTGGAAATGCTTTTAAAGTAAAATCAATGAATAAGTAAATAAATAAAATAATGTTTAGATATATTGAAATACATGTACATATTGTGATTGAATATCGTCAATCTAGGTCGTCATAAAAGGCATGGGTAAATTAGAAATAATTTACAAAGAGAAAAAAGAACAAAGAAATAATTTATATAAAAAAAACAAAGAAATAATTTATAAAAAATATAAATAATTTATTAAAAAAATAAAGAAATAATTTATAAAAAAAATAAAGAAATAATTTATAAAAAATATAAAGAAATAATTTATAAAAAATATAAATAAATAATTTATAAAAAATATAAATAAATAATTTATAAAAAATATAAATGAAATTTATAAAAAATATAAAGAAATAATTTATAAAAAATATAAAGAAATAATTTATAAAAAATATAAAGAAATAATTTATAAAAAATATAAAGAAATAATTTATAAAAATATAAAGAAATAATTTATAAAAAAAATGAAGAAATAATTTATAAAAAAAAAGAACAAAGAAATAATTCATAAAAAAATAAGTGTACAAAACAATGATAAGAAAGCACAACAAGTAAATTTACACAATAAATCAATTTAATTGACTAATAAAAGAAATGTATCGCTCATTAACAATGCAACTGAGTGAAATGCTCAGAGCTAAAAATAGAAGTAAGTAAATATGTGGACTGCAAGAAACTGTAAATATAATTTGTAAAGAAAATGCAAACCTATGAGAATATTACAAATATTTACCAACTGCAGTTGCTGGAATTTGAAACTTTGTATTTTTGTGATTAGTTTTTAAGGTGGAGCGTAAATGCATAAATTAAATGTAAAAAAATATAAGTATAAATACTATAATGTTAATTTTATAAGTATAGTATATACTATAATGTTAATTTTATAAGTATAGTAAATACTATAACGTTAATTTCGGTTTAAACTTATAAAAAAAATCAATAAAAACAACCTCACGATTCATTCCACTTATTAGTCAAATATAGATGTGGGAGAAACTGGCAATGAGTTTGCTAGCAACGGTTTGTGTCTTAGTTAATAGAGGTGGATGCGGTGAAGTAATAAATATTTTGTTATTTCTCCTATATTTAAACAAATGAAACATTTCCAATGTAAATTTTTTAATTATTTATATGTTTTATATTAAGTGATGACTATATTGTTAACAGTTCGAGCACAATTTATAACACTTTAACATTTTTTTTTAAATAGAAAAATAGATACATTATTATACGCATATAAATACATAATGTAATGTATATTTTCATAATAAGCGGGATTAAGAACTTGCACTAAATACTAAAATACGAAAGGCCTAAAATTTGGGTAATAATTCGTTTTAGCCGATCTACAAACAAAAAAACTTTAATTTCTTTATGCATTTTAACATATGTCAACGGAAAAAAATTATTTTCTCGAAAACTAAAGGGGACTCGGAGTTGCACTAAAGAGCATTTTATAGAGGAAGGATCTGTTACAACATCCAACTGCCAAAACTGCATTTTATTAAACAATTGCGTAATGAAGGTGAAAGTTCGAAAGCAATGGCTCTTGATGAAATAAAACTATATGTTAAAACTAAATTACAAGAAGTTACTTATAAGAAAAAACTAAAAGTTGCTTATAAGAAAAAACTAATAACATACATATAAGTAAATAATTAAAAAATTTGCATTGTAAATGTTTCATTTGTTTAAATATAGGAGATATAACAAAATATTTATTACTACACCGAACCCACCTCTATCAGCTAAGACACAAACTCTTGCTGGCAAACTCATTGCCAGTTTCACCCGCGCCAAATATGGGATATCCTGTATATAAACAAATTGAGGCTAGCCCAAATTGAACATAATTGCTTAAAAACTATAATAGGGGTTATGTGCCTACCGGTGTATCACAGCTAACGAGAGAATGATGAGTAAACTTCAAGGCAAACGATGATACCAAGCATTATTCACTATTATTGAATACTATTCGGAAACATTCATAACATACATCACGCAATAATTTGTTTATAACGATGATATCGACATAATACCTCATCAATTAAAGCAAATCTTACGTTACATAGTTGGGAGAACGATGAGCCAGCAAAATTGGTTAAATATGTGTTGTATAAGGTTACCTTGCTCTATTACCATGTGATCATTAATGAATGTATTCCCTTAGATTATACTCACGAAACTACTGATTGGAATTAAAATTCAATGCAATGCTAACATGTATGTGTGTATGCATGTAATGATTATTTGAAAATAGGTTGACAACACTTGTCGCACTTACGTAATTTATATTGGCCATGGTTTCACTTTATTTTGGCGATGCGGCACTCGAAATGACCCCGAAAATCTAGAAATTAGAACGAATCGCGCATTTAAAGCAATTTCTCGAAGAAAACTCGCTAACCACCCAATTTACAAATAAGTCTTGCGTCACTCATCGGTATTCTGTCAAAACTGACAGAAAGTAGCAGCTCAGGGCGTCACTTTAGTTATATTACTAAACACGTTTTACCCTAGATTTGAATTTGTTCTTGAATTAACAAACGTTTTTAAACAATGTGGTTTTAGCCACGAAAATTGATTATTACACAATTGATTATTACATAATAAGATTAGTTCTTCTGGTTATACATTAACCGGTATTATACAAGTCCAAGACTATAAAAATATTTATATTAAATAAATAAGAATTTTGTTTGTACGTACTTGGAAATTTTGTTGTCTGGGTAGTGGCCAACCGGCTGTCAGATAGCTGTTTTGACGTCCTTCAAGGTCGCATCTGTCAATAAAATTCCACTTGGGTATTTATTTTATTTTAGGACAGGTAAACATCGGAATAATTACAATCTGTCCAGGCCGAACAATGTGAAAGTTAGATAGAGGGGTGCACTCAACTTGCTTTATCACTTTTCGATAATCTCGAACAACGTTCATGGCATACGTTTTTTTAATAAGATAACCTGTTAGTATTGATTTTTATGTTTTGGTGCTTGGCGAGCCTTCTTATCAGGATATTTCACTCTGTTCTCTTCGCAGGTGATGGGGGTTAACAGCAGCAAAAAGTTGGCAGCGAAATGTACCTTCTTGTCCAAAGATGAACAGGTCATCGTCGGCAACTCCTTCCGACTGGCCAGCAAGAACTCGGAGAAGATCAAAGATGATGAACTTACGGTGAGGTTTAAATTTCGGATTTTACATTTAATGCTTTACATTTTGCATTTTACATTTAATGCTTTCATTCGATTGTAATGACGAACTTACGGCGACTTTTTATCAATTTTTATTCCTTTGGGCTTGGTCTTGATTTTCTATCGTTTTAATCCGATTGTACAAGTTTCATGTACATTTTCAAAAGCTTTGAGTTTGTTCATTTGAATGTTCCTATTTGGTTCCTTTTAGTCTTTTTTGAATGAACTATATAGATTATACTTCTTAGAGTGAACCTGAATCGTCAAAGGTCAATCTAAATCTCGAAGATGTGCTAGTTCCAATTAATTCAGGTTTCGTTGTTTTATTTATAAAATAAACAATAACCATCCATTATCCAGTGTTGCCAAGATGTAGTCATTAAAAATTATTTGTCTTCCTGCTTTAAGGTTTACCTAAAATAAGTTAATGTAGTTTATAAATTATGGTTTTTTCACAATTGAAATTATCTAAATATAAAAATAATATAAGAAAATACAATCAAAATAATATAATAAAATAGAATAAAAATAATATAATAAAATAGAATAAAAATAATATAATAAAATAGAATAAAAATATAAAAATCGCAAAGGAGATTCTTTAAAAATAATTTTTTTATCTTGGATACCTTTCTGTATCACCTAAGAAGATTTGCTAATTCCCTTTTTTTTTCCTTTCAGAAAATATGGGGCTCACAAATGGATCCGCGACTGTCTCAATACATCAACAATTATTTATTCGGAAAAGGCGACAACAGAGCCCAAACGGTGGACTTGGAGCGTTTCGCCGAATTGTTCGTTTACTGCACAAGAGGGACGGTTGACGAAAAGTTAAAAGTCATGCTGACTTCCCTCGGAAAGACTAACGTTGAAAACACTGATGTGCCATACATTTTAATTAAGGAGGTAAGATGCGTTTTTTATTTATTTACTTTTTATTTTATTTATTTTTAATTTTATTAATTTATTTTTAATTTTATTTATTTATTTTTAATTTGATTTATTTATTTCTAATTTGATTTATTTATTTTTAATTTGATTTATTTATCTTTAATTTTATTTATTTATTTTTAATTTGATTTATTTATTTTTAATTTGATTTATTTATTTTTAATTTGATTTATTTATCTTTAATTTGATTTATTTATCTTTAAGTTGATTTATTTATCTTTAATTTGATTTATTTATTTTTAAATTTATTATATTTTATCTTATTTATATTTTATCTTATTTATATTTTATCTTATTTATATTTTATCTTATTCATTTATTTTCTATTTTATTTAATTATTTTTTTTCATTTATATTACGTTTATCTCAAGATTTTTTAATTGTCTTTTACAAAATTGTAAAACATATTATTCTCCTTAACAAATAATTTTATTTCCAGTACGTTGAAAGCATAGTATCTTCGTACATGAAAATTCAGAAACTAACCAACACCAAGCAATTCAAAAGCTGGCATTCACGAGGCTGCTTTACCTGTCCGAAGAACATTCAAAGACTTGCGGAAAGCCTTATACACGACTTAGCCACGGGTGATCTAATAAACAGAAGGGCCTTAGAGACTTGGCTGCAGAACTCGACCTTATTGGGCCAATTGCTCATCTTCGTCTTCAAGCATCTCTACAGCATTTCGCATCGGGACAAAGCGATTTCTCAGGAAAAGACCTCGGCAACAGGTCAGACATCACAGGAAGTCGCTGCTATTCAAGAAGCCGAGAAAGACCGTTGCTTGATACCGTTCTGCCGAGGATTAGATTTAATCCCGTCTTATCCGAGTTTGCTCGATTTTAACCAGTTAGTTTTCGTAAACGCTCACTTGCCTCAACAGTACCAATTAGAGTGGCGGTTTTTGTTTTCCTCGGAGATCCACGGGGAGTCTTTCTCGACGCTGATAGGGCGCATCGTTAACCAAGGACCTTCTGTGCTTATTATTGAAGACAAGAACGGATATGTCTTCGGGGGGTTTGCCCCCGTTAATTGGACGTTAGGGCCGAAGTTTTTCGGAGATGACAGCAGTTTCTTGTTTACTCTTGCGCCTCGCATGCGAGTGTTTCCTTCCACTGGGTATAACCAACATTTTCAATATCTGAATTTGCATCAGCAGACGCTACCTAATGGATTGGTAAGTATTATTTGCTTTTTTTTCTAATCTTTCAGGTTATTTTTGAAAATGGAAAGGTTATCTTACATTAGAATTTAGAAATTAATTAAGTACATGAATTTATAAAATTAAGACTTGATTAATTGTTTTAACATCGAGGCTATAATTAATGATATGGACCGTTTATTTTGAAAGTGGTGTAAGTCCATTTTCTCTTGTTTCGAGAAAATTAGATGTTAGCATATTTGTTAATTAAAAAAATTTAGGCAAATTGTATGAAGTCTGGCAATGTTTCTATTGTTTTATCAATATTTAATTTGATTTAGGCGAATTAGACTACAATAATACATATTTATGGGCTGTAAATGGACTTACGCCACTTTCAAAATTAGACAATTGTAAAAATCGTATAATTTTAATTTGAAAAATCAAATATCACTTTAAATATACTTCATGTTAATCCAATTTTGTTTACAAATACGCATGACAAGACATAAAATTTAATTTTAGACGATAATTACATCGTCAAAATTACAAGATACTGATAGTATTTACTTATGCTCTGCATGTGGCAGTGTTTCGAAATATGCATGATGCACCGGAGGTATATAAGGTAATAACTGCTCGATGTCTTTATATTTTTCGTAAGTAATAGGCCTGGCATTTTGGTACAAAGGCGCAAGGCCAATTTTTTCAAATTTTAGCGGTCTTCTAGGACGTGTAGGTAATAAATTTATAATTTTAAATTCTGCATCCTTCATTGATGTTTTATATAAAATAGTATATGGTGCACTTTTGAGAAACCTCGGCCAACATATTTGCAACCAATTGACCTGTTCGCCATTAGTGTTTTTTTTATCTGTTTTTTAATCGCATTTTGAAGATTTTTTGTTGAAACGAAATTCTCTCGTTTCATTTCATGTAAAATGAATTTAT
>JAWQRP010004167.1:0-12265 GCA_033557875.1 Quadriops clusia | reverse complement strand
TTGAAGGGATGTTGTTTTAGGATAATCCACTATGTCTTTCTCGACCGGAAACAAGTTTAACAAAACTATCACTAGTTCAACTGAAAAAACGAAAACCAAGGATGAGAACAATGTAGTGGATCAATTGGACTTTGAGAACTGCAACCAAGTATACATCGGGACAACCATGCAAAAATTAAACAATAGAATCATTCAACATAAATCAGATATAAATAGGAGACTTAATAGCACAGCTCTCTGTATCCACACACACAAATACAAACACACCTTCAATTTTAACAAACCAAAAATACTAGAAAGGGAAAAAACAACAAAAGCCGATTACTTCTTGAAATGATCCACGTAAAAACTAACAAAAATACATACAATAGTAAGAAAGACACCATAGAGTTACCTCCAGAATATAATACAATCTGTGAAAAACTACAATAATGACTGTACACAGATATTTCAACAACATCCTATAAACATAACATTCGCCACACTTTCTTGAGATTATAAATCCTGAAACCATACGCTCCTACCGCAGCCCACCGACCATCACAGCCACCTACCACAGTTATCGTGTCTCATACTTGGAACTCCGGATCACAGATGGCGCTATCCATGTTCCGCATACACCGGCTTAATAATGTTATAATTTATAAAGTATATTTGTAAAGACTGACTAAATTCTGGTGCATTTACCGCCTGTCCTGCGTAACGTAACCTGTCACTCACTCTCAATCTTATTTTAATGTTAATTTAAGCACCTGTATTTCAAGAAACTTAAGTGGGAAAAGAAAGAAACAAGCCGTAAGTTTAATCAAAAGAATTTCCTCCAAAGATGCTCATACTCATACTTCGATCACTCATTTATAGATCTCCGAACCTGAAAGAAACCTCCTTCTCGTCATTTTGCACCTCCGTACATTAGCTCGCTATATTGTGCAATAAGAATGACAGCTTTGTTGAATTCTGATTCTTCTACACTGTCAAATTCAAAGTTAACAGGTGAGCAGATGCACCAAATATGTATGCATAATTTTTTTTAATGTTACTTGCTTTATTGTGTAACCTCGAATTTTCGGGTCACTGCTATTGAAGTAAGTGTGGTACCGCTGGCGACCCCCATTGGTTTTGGTTGATGTTCGGGGGAAGCTAGTCTAGCTAGGGTGCCCGAACGTTGCGGTGATCGAGAGATTTTTGCTTTGATTTCGGTTCGCCATTTTGCGGAGTAACGTTTTGCCGATTAAATAATTTAAAATGTTGTACTTGTTAATTAAATTTTTTGCTTTGAAATTGTAACGTTTGTAGAGATAGTTCGGAATCGCTTGAGCTCACTAGTGTGGACTCACGCGGTGGCCTTTGTTGTTTTTTTGATTTGCTGATTGAATATTTTTAGGGCACCTATAGTTGGATTCGGGTTGGTGGTTGTTTTGTGTTGTCTTGTCCTGGAAGGCTGGGGTAAGTTCGTTTTTGTTCAATCTTTTTTTGTGCTCACTCTATCGAAGTTTTCCCGTTTTGAAACTCCCTTCCTTTTTTTTAGAGCGGTGCACCGGTAGGTATCTAAAATAATATTGCCTTGGATATTTTTTTGTAATTTTGTTTGCAACTTAATTAAATTGTACTATTTAATTTGTACACCCCTAATCACAACTGTTTGTTTGCTACCGATCCTGTGCGACCGGACTTTCGACATCGGTCTGGATCGCCCATCCGAGGAAGGACTGCCCAGGTACCATCCTCGCCAGCATAGTTCCTGTCAGGAAGATCTCCCTAGTTGCTCGTTTGCAACCTGGTCGCCCACCCAGAGTATTGAGGGCTCATCAGTCTGTCCTGAGACACGAGGAGGAGGATTGACGCTATATAACCCCGCCATCTTGGCTTTCGCCGGTACCCTCATATCCGGAAGGCCCGGTCATTTTGTTTGCGACTCCTCAGTACCCCGAAAACTTTTGGCCCTTTTGGAGTTTGGTGGTCTTCTCCGGATCTCCGAGGATACGGTGTCCGCAGGACACCTACCGAGATCAGTTGCGGCAGTTTCCCTCCCCCTGTTGTTTTGTCGAATTGAGGAGGCCGAAGACACTGGGAGGACATCCGCAGGAAGAGGTCGCCACCCTAACTTAGGGAGTCGATTGGGTAATTAGGTTAAGTAGGGTGATCTTGTTTAGTCTAGTCATTTACATATTAATTCTTTTTTTTTGTTACTTTTCTCCATATCAATATATATCTACCTGTTCTGTCTGCGTTTTTATATCTTTACTTCCCAGCATCTGCTGGTTCTCGCCCATTAAGTGTCTCCATTACCCACGACCCAGCCTCCACTAGTATCCTGAGCCTAGACCTAGTGCCCCTGTCCTGTGGGAGATGTTTAACTTCCAAATTAATATAATCAGGGGTTACAATTGATTGATTCACTATTCTAAATTACCTCTGTTATTATCAAATGGAACCACTTTACATCAAAATTGAAAAAATGAAAGATATCGTATAAGCCTCCTCAATTATTGTTTAATTTTTGTTTTATTTTAAGTTCAGTTTTATGTGTAAAAGTAATCTTTTATCACATGGTCATCTCGCCGGTTGCTTTGACCATTCTCATATATTTTGTCTTTTTAGCCTGTCATTTGTCTGAAGATGCCCGGACAGGGCAAACGTCACAATATACACTGACATTTAAAGCATTAAATTGAGTTTTAATGCCTCTTTAACAAAAGAGGAATCAACATAGTGGATTATCCTAAAACAACAACCCTTCAACTTATATATATGTTTTATATATCAGTAAAATCAAGTATATCGCGAAATAAAAGTTAAAATTCGAATGGTTTTTGTCTTTTCTTCTACTACAAAGGAGACACTTCCATTTAAAGAAAAAGAAACGTCACAAGAATTCCGCAATTGTCCTTGCCAAATGAAAATTCCTTCATATCATATGAGACGACCTTGGGGTTTAATACTATACACACATTTAACGTAGTCCTAAATTTCTAGACGATCACGAGATAAAAGTCAAGGAAAAAAAATCACGAGCCTAATTGAAAATTCATTTCTTTCAATTAATTATTTCATTAAAATTCAATAATGAATAAATTTTATTCGAATTCCTACTCAGTTTTAAGAGATTGGATCTCATACTGTCGCATAATTGTCGCCGTGACCATTTAATTTTTTTTCTTTGTGGACAGGATTGTTAACTTTCTGGTTGCAGCTCTGTCACACTACTTAGTGAAGCTACACAGATGATAGCTGTCGTTTAACGGAACGTTTGTATATTATCTTGTATATTAAACATCAAGGGATACCACAAAAATGCTATCATACACTTGTTAGATGGAAACCACTCGTTATTTTAGCAAACGGTTGATGGGTACCTGAACTGGACTGGGAGAACTTGCCGCACTGATTCTGCTGGCGCTACTACTGCACCTCAAATTCTTCTTCCCGTGTTTTTGCAAATGGGTTGCTAAGGCTGAGGTGCTGGTGAACCCTCGGTTACAAATGTCGCAACGGTGAGGTTTGTTCACGTCGTGGCTCTTGAGGTGTATTTTCAAGTGGTCGCTGCAAACAAACGAAAAGATATTATATATTATTTACATATTATTTACGCTAAACTTGTTGTTTTATTTATATTAAGTATACAATACGTGAGTTTAAGGAATTTTTGATGCGTATTGATCACGTTTTGGGGGAATCTGAATATCACACCCTGGCCAAAAGTCATATAAGAAACTAAGAGAAACTTATCGACAGCATTTCAAAGGACAAAATACTCAAATATTACACCATATGTCACAGTGTTGCCGTGACCAGGAAGAAAAAGGGGCGGTTACTATTAAACTGCGAGAGTAGTAGCCGAACAGGCAGGACCCACAAAATTTTTCGTTTTCAGGGGCAAGACTGTAAAAATCGGACGTATGTTAGAGGAGGAAGAGAGAGGAAGACGTTGGGCATAGAAGAGAAAGATCGCGGCGATGTAGAAGTACATGAACCAACGTCCAGGGGTGGTGTTTTGCTAGTCAGTCAGAAAGGATGGTCACCAGCAAAGCAGTCGGCCTTCTGGAGAGCAGAGAGATTTCTAAAGAGCAGTCGGAATTCTGGAAAGCAGTCGAATGAGTCTCCGGGATATCGAAGTCAGAAGAGGGCAGTCAGACAGTGCGGTCGACAGAAAGTGAGAAATTGGCAAGTTGTTCAAAAGAATTAACGGGAAATGGGCTGCGGTCTTCAAATTTGTACGTCGCTAGGGGAACTATCCACCGAGTTTTCGTTCTGATTGCTAAAATAAAGTTCATCACGTGATTCCATACTTGCGAGATACATTGTCGGTCAGAAAAGGGGGTACCAGTGCTTGATGGATGTTCTGATGAGTTTATTCGAGGTTCAAGGAGTATGTTGGATTTCCACTATCGAAATAGCAACAAAAAGGATTTGGTCGACAGCTTCAGTACGGGTCACAAATGTGAATACTCTTTCCGTTGTTTTTTTCTCATTTACAGCTGCCACCGTAATGGTTTAGATTTACCTACGAACTTTGTGTTACTACATATACAACATAAGATATAGGTCCTGACTACGCTAGACGAGCGCAAGTAATTTGTCGTTAACTTAATTTAAACCTCCTGTCATTTTTGCGTTTGGAATATTTCCTTGAGCCTATTCTACAAAATTCGCAAGTATACCTCACAATACTTGGAGACTGTACACGTAGAATACTTTGAAAACATAGAATACTTCATCAATATATAGACTGCATCAGATCTTATATGGGGGACCAGACTCCTTCTATGAGTGACATGCTTAGGATGACGAGAATCTTTATTGAGAATGAGGATGAGACTCGTGGAATCGGCGCGAATGGTTAGCTGTATCACAGCATCGCAAGATAGCAGCGGGTACTAATTGTAAATTGCCTGCGCAGAGAGAGAAAGTATTCGGAGGGACAGAGTGAACCGTCCGCCAGCGCTCGCAACTCTTGCTAGGCAATGATTCCTAATATGAGCGCATAGAACGACTTTGCGCTACGGAAAGTAATCCAGCAAAGCAGGATCTATCCGTGTTCGTGGTCGTTTGAAAAATGACTCGCTCCACCCACAATTAGAGCCATGCGCAAGAAAGCACACAATTCCGTCTGCCAGAAATACTTGGTCGAGCAGTACGTTGACTGTTCGATAAGTTTGGTAAAAAGACAATAAAACAACACATTTTTCGGGAAATTCTTTTGACTTTCTTCAGACAGACTCTTTCTAGCTCCACAGGCTGAAATCCGCAGCAGTGAAATTTTTTTATCTCATCGAAAAAGTAGAGTCCAAAAGTCTCCAAAATACACATCTACGGCAGCGATGATTTCCTCTTTGGTCGAAAATTTCTTTCCCGCGAGTGAAATTTTAAGAATTGGGAACAGAGAAAAGTTAAAAGGAACCAGATCGGGAGAATAGGGTGCATAGGGCACTATTTAAAAGTTTAGTTTTTGCATTTTGGGCACCGCGACTGTTGAGGTGTGACGCGGAGCGTTGTTACGCTGCCATTTCGTTCGTGGTTCTTCATACAAATCATTCAAAAGTATTTAATAATACGCTCCTGGGATTATTTGATCCTAAGTAATCAACAGAGATAATTCCTTAGGAGATTCGAAAAACAAAGGCATTATGCTCCTCGTCGGGAAAACACCCTTCGCCTTTTTCATAAGGTCCTGAAGACTGCTTAGACGACTATTTTGATTTGAGTATGTAGTGATGGATTTAAGTCTCGCCTGAGGCTACGAATTCATGCCAAAAGTTTTTTGGATTGTACGAAAGTATCGAGAAACACTACCGTGAAATGTCTTTTTACCTGCGTTTTTAATCGATTGTCAGTAGTCGCGGCACGCATCATGCACAAATTTTTTTCAACTCCAATTTATCATGTTGGATAGTTTGAACTTTCTCTATTGAGACGTCTACAGTCTGTGCTACGTCAAACACGTTCATTCGGCTATCTTCCATGACTATATGATGGATTTTTTCAACCATTTCTGCCGTAGTGACGTCAACTATACGTTCGGAGCACATTGTTCTTTTATCAATGCCCGACCACGTTTGAATAAATTAATCGAAAAATAAATACTTTTCAACGCTAATGCAGGGTCCCCAAATACTTTGTCCAACTCGGTTTTAATCAGCACTGCCGTCTACATATTCAAATTAAAACTTTAAATCACTGCGCAAAATGCGCTTCTCCGCATATTTACAATAATTGCTGCCGCAGTGATTTCAAATATCTGCCACAACTAAACGAAGCGTCGGAATTTTGTGAAATTTGGCAAGAGGTGGGTTAAAAAAATTTCCCTTTTTGACCGTATACGTGGTCTGTTAGAAAAGTATCCGATTTTAATTTTTTTTTACGAAAACCTGATGGATTTGAATCAAGTGCGTTTGCATGAGCCGACATTGAACCTTCATACGCATGCGTGAATTTTTTCACGTCTGTCGATAGCATATCTTGCTGGCAAATATCATTTGAATGAGCGAACGTGTACTGTCGTACTGTCGTCGTTGCGTTGCATTGTAAATTTTCACCAAAATCACTGGTGACGAGTCCTGGGTGTACGGGTACGACCCAGGGGCCAAATCCCTGTCATCACAATGGAAACGGTGCATGTCACCAAGACCAAAGAAAGCCCTCCAAGTGGGCCGCAACGTCAAAGTGGCGCTGGCTTGCTTTCTTTGACTCCCGCGATATGGTAACCCCAAGTACGCACCACAGGGTCAAACAAACACCAAAGAGTACTACACGGATGGCCGCCTTCATAATGCTGTGCGGCGCAAGAGACCGGAGTTGTGGTTAACAGGAAATTGGCACCTTCATCACGACAATGCCCCAACACATTCCTCGCACTTGATTTAGACTTTTTTGACAAAAAACCAGACGACTGTAGTTAAATAGGCTCCTTACTCTCATGATATGCCCCCGCCCATTTCTGGCTATTCCCTAAACTCAAAAGAATATTGAAAGGAATGTGATTTCAGATAAGAGAGGACATGAGGAACGCAACGACGGGACCACTATACGTTACCTCATTCAAATGCTGTTTGTCAGCAACAGACACTATCGACAAGCGGGAAAAAAATCACGCATGCGCACGAAGGTTCAAGGTAGGTTCATGCAAGAGAGCTTCATTTAAATCCTTCAGTTTTTTGGCAAAAAAATAAAGTCGGATACTTTTCTAAAAGACCACGTACTTTATACGTACGTGGTACCACCTATAAGTGGTAGTGCATTCAAGTGGTACTATGTTATGTAGGTGGTTAGAAGTACTGTGTTACGACCACCTGGAGTGAATTGAATACGAAACAGGCCTTCCAGTTTTGGCCTTGCCCTGCAAATCACGAAAGTCGATGCAACACATGGCTATATGAAATAGGTTGCCGATATTCGGCATCTTTACAGGTGCCCGGGTTTCTTATTCAAAAAAACGGATCTTTTTTCGTTTCTTTTGAGGTGATGTCGTGATCCCTGGTTGAAGGTGGTGGTTAGCAAGTAGAGTGTTGTTTGGATTTATTACTTTTTTTATTGTATATTTAAACGGTCTTGGCGGATCTTAGATATAGGGTTTAACATGGTGACGTTCTGCACTGTCTAACTTGAACTGTACATAATGATTTTTAGAGTAATATACTCTAACTCTCAGAACTGCACTTGCAGTTCTAGAGTGACAGAATCTAGCTAGATTCACATCTTAGTACTGCTTCTAGAATTGCATTGTTACTGCTTACTTTAACTTTACTGCTACATATTGTAGTTTACTCTAGCTTACTGCCACATGCTGTAGCTTACTGACTTACTCTTACTGACACTGTCTAAACTTTAATCTAAACGGAGTTTATATACCCCAAGAAACGTTATTTCAGCCAAATGAAGCGACGACCGCTACGTAAATATCTGGAATAAATTTTATTTAGGCAGGGGTGCTACCTGTTTAACACCGGTAGGCAAAGGCTAACTGCTATCGTTACCTATTGTCACTTTGTGTGTCTGGTCATCAATAGATCATTGGTTAGAATGGTCGTTTTACTACTGTCCATTTTACTGTGTTTAATGTCTCTCTAGTTGACTATTACAGCAATTGCTAGTGTACAAATCTAGGAACAATTCCAATTATATTGTCATAAGTAGGAATTATCGATATCGTAATAAAATTAATAAGCGATTACGCACATTGTTTTTGCATACGTGATTATTAACACAACTGTCGCATTTCTTAGTTTCCCAAGAGTTAATACACTATTGCAAGCGACTATGGAAACGCTGATTAGAGAAAACTCGTCACCTTTTCAGAACCCTCCACGTCAATAATAAGTTACTTCCTATTGACCCAAAAGTACCTCCTGATTGACCAAGTCTGTCAGTTTCCACCAATCAGCACTTAGTAACTTTAGTCAGTCATTCTCATATAAAAGGTACTTAGGGAGTAAAACGTCAGTCTTTAGTCTTCAGTTCTTTTTCAGTCTTAGTCTAAGTCCTTTAAGTCGGAATCTTTAATTATCATCTTAATGCTTCAAGTTCGTGCGGGCCAAGAGTAATTGTGAGTACGGGCGAGTGTTGGTGTAGTTTTGGTGCTAACTTTTGTTAGAACTTAGGTTAAACTCTAAACTCTTTTTATTCTTTGGATTACGAGAAGAACCCTGCAAACATGAACCCTTTGTAAGTAATGTTAAATCATAGTTTTTAGTTGCTTAATTATTACTTTAATCATGCACAATAAATTGGATTCGTTGTTATACAGTCGTTTTACTGCTTCCGCCTTTATGCCCTCACGATTTCGGTAACTTTCCAAATACATTATTTTGGAACCGTCACTGTCTGGGAACTTCTCGGATATCTGAGCTCATCATCCCCCCCCAGGCACGACAATATGGTGTAACAGGTTCATTAACCTGCGTAGTGGAATCATCATAAATGCTCATATTGCATTATTGCAATTGCTAAATAGATCGCGGGTAGTTGATGAGTCTGCTATTAGGCAGTTAATGAACCTGTAAACGGTAGTTATAAATAGGTGTAACTTGAGTAGGAGGGGACAGTGAATAATCAATCATTAAAGTACTAAACCATTAAGAGATCTTCATTCCCATTCCCTGAGGTAGTGTTACATGGACAACATTAGAAGAAGAACTATGTAGTCGTGGTTTCAGCTCGTTGTACCACGGGCCGGCAACAGTGATAAACCATAAATACAACACAGCATTGAAGGTTCTGGTAGTAGAGGAAGATAAGACAGTTTTTGCTTTATCAATAGTAAAAACTGTCACATTATGTGGATCCAACGTGTGGCAGACGGAGTACTCGAGAATATTGGTTATAAGAGGTGACGCTATGGGTCAAAACATTGGACTCAATCGGCAGAATAGGATAGGCCGCTATATTTTCGTTTCATCTCTCTTTTATTATTTTGTTAGTCTTACAAATTCTTAAGTTCAAATTGTATATTTTTGCTTATGAAATTTATTTAATGTAAGAGAAAGCAAAACTATTCGATCAGAATACATTTTCTTTCCACAAAAGATGAGTAATGTAATAGGTTCATTAACCTAAGCAGTAGACTCATCGTAAATGATCATATTGCACTATTGCAAATGTTAAATAGGTTACGCACCATTGATGAGTCTGCTATTTGACAAGTTCATGAACCTGTAAAACAACGAGATAAAAATAGGTGTAACTAGAGTAGGGGAGGAACTGAATAAAGTAATAATTAGAAGTAATAAGAAATGGATTAGATTTATGTAAGTTATTTATTAATTGTTTATTCTCGCGCACGCACCCTCAAATTTAAGCATAAAATGCAAAAATCAGGTCACGCCGGTTAATGTTTCAGAATTTAACAGATTAGGGTCTATCAAATTTAACTTACCATGTTACTGGTCATTACTTACAAAGGACACCGTCCTAGTCGCAGAAAATTTTCATTATGGTGAAAGTAGTCTTTCATATTTTACGTTTGAACACATACTCCCTGCTATGTGGTCAAAATTCTTGTCCTTCAGTCTTAAACCGATGACAAGTAATACCTATTTAAATTGTGCAAACTTTACGAAATGTTTAAATGAAGATTGGGCGACCAAGGCTCCTAAATTTGAATTAGATCCCATAAACTGGGATTCATTAGAACACATAACCCTAAAAAACGCACGTGTTGAGTATACTTACCGGGTTTGGAAATGGATGACCATTTTTAACCTTATCATCTGTTTAACGGTAATGTATTGTTTTATTCGCAATCGCCTCAGAAAATTTAAGAAAAGTAATAAAAACAAACTGACTAACGCAGAAATAGAAGCTCAATGATGTAAACAATGTTAGCTCTCTAGTTAAGGAATAAATTATCTGTAATTGCAAAATTTGTATTTGAGAAGTTTTGTAAGTGTAGTAAATTGTAATTTTAAAAATTTTATAACTGTAAACTTGTGTAATTATAAATTTGATACTGCTCCAATTTTTTATGTAACAAAATTGCTAACAAAACGGTGCTATGTATATATGGTGTGTAAATAAAATGTACAAATCGTTGGGAATCTCTAATGCTATTATTTTTTCTCTTCTGATCAACAACTTCCTTCTTCGCATACAAAAAAAAGTAAATGAAAAACAATATTTTTTTCCTGTTTCTTCATGTCTAATAACTATATGCATTTTCCACACTAATAAGTTAACAACACTGACACAAGCTTTTTGTTGTGTGGTCCATGCATTAACGTAACAGGCAATAAGAAAACGTCAACGTACTAGACTTCTCTAGGAGGGCAATTGTAATTTCTTGTTGTTTTTAAAAATTGATTTCTTGAAGTCCCGATCAAAACTGGCGCAGTCAGTAGGATCTGACAGCCACCAAACATTTATTGCAAATTAATTTGGTGAGTGGACTTCAATCCTTAGTGTTAGACCGAACAACAACAACTGATCCAAGTGAGTGACTCAGAAAAAGTGCACAGTGCATTAGTCGAAACAAGGATTACAACAAGCGATTAAGTGTAGCAAGAAATTAATAACAATGATTGGAACATTCGTTTGAATAACTAGTTAGATCATAACCAAACAAAAAGTAAAACTGGAAGAATTAAACCAAACCTTCAGTTTACTGAACATTTTAGGAGTATTAGAAGAAGAAGTAGCCGAAAATTCAACAAATAATACAGTAGAAGTAGAAATAGAAATGACGCAAATAAATTACCTACTCTTCAAAATAGAATTAGATACAATTCCAAATTTTTGTGGAAGTGAACAAGAGATCAATCCTTTCTTCAGAGCATGTGAAAATGTTCAGGATAGAAATCAAGACGTGAATGAAGTGCAAAGTGTGATATTGGCAATGATTCTCAATAAATTGTCAGGCAAAGCTAGACTACTGTTAGGCCCCAGAACTAAAATTAATAAGAACGAAAATATAATAGACCCTGGTCACAGAATAAGGGAATTACTAACTAAATTAATATCAAAATTTCAATTTGACAAATTTAGCAAACAAAGATATTTGACAGGGAATATTTATTTCCAATGCACTCGATTTATATTTAATCTATCTATTTTTTTATCTTTGGAATTACGAAAAGAGAACCCCCTAGCACAAAAATGAACCATTTGTAAGTAGTTTTAAGTTATAGATTTAGTTACTTAATTATTGCTTTAATCATGCACAATAAATTGGGTTGTACAATTGTTTTACTGCTTTCGCCCTTATGTCCTCACGATCCTGGCGACTTTCCAAATACATTATTTTGGAACCGTCACTGTCTGGGAACCTCTCGGACATCTGAGCTCATCAGTCCATTAAAAGCTGACATTTTAAATGGACCTAGTCATATATTTTGAAGCATAAAAATTGTACGGAATTAGACTACTTTTGTCAAAAGCAATTTGAAGCCAACTGCATTTTCAGCGATTTAAAAAAGACTGGTTAGTAGTTTCAATTTTATTTAGTTGCGTTAATAAGAATGTATGTACAGTCTATTGCTTTTCAAATTCGAATTTCCTACAACAACTACATCTATCTACGACTAATGCACCTGATGAAGGTTTATGTAAAAGAGTTGAAACTGTAGCTCCCTACAAAATAAACCGAATAGCAACGCTCTAGGCGTTTAGTCCAACCTAAACAACAAAATCATTGTAAAAACAGATATTGCTAGTCGCATTTTATGTGCAACAGGCCATACATATAAGTTATGGGCCATTCCCCTTGAGTCGATACCAGAGTATCCGGTATTGAGACACCAGGAGTCGACTCAGCGGCGGACCGACCTCCGGTCAG
>JAWQRP010004166.1:0-12265 GCA_033557875.1 Quadriops clusia | reverse complement strand
ACATATTTACATACTTTATGTTTTATTATTTTTATTTTATTATATTTATTTTATTATTTTTATTTTATTATATTTATTTTATTATTTTTATTTTATTATTTTTATTTTCCTATTTTAATTTTATTGTTTTTATTTTCTTATTTTTATTTTCTTATTTTAATTTTATTAGATTACAATTATTTTTATTACAGAATTAAAAAAAACAATTCATTGACTATGTAGATATTATTTATCTACCCAATTGTTGAGTAAAGAAGAATTTATCACACTGACGAACGTAAATCGATCATGATTTCAAAAATTGATGCCACTTCACTGATTACGACTGTGATTGATGCCCTATTCTCTGTAGAGATTTTTTCCTTATCAAAGTTATCTTACTTTAATCATTGGAAGAGTAAATCTCTAGTTTCAAAATATTTCAACAATTTGTGTAAATAGTCAGGTTTTTTAATTTCTAACATTTGTTACTTTCACTTCACATGCTTATCTGCACCAATTCAAGTACAAAGTTTTCAAATAAAATGTTTCTTCTAACTAAATTAATACTATTTATTGTCCTGGGATGTGCAAAATCCCAAATTGTAGACGTGAGGAACATTTTACTCAGCGATGCTCACTCGGAAATCAAAAATGATAAATGTGCCGTCCAGATGCAAGAGTTTGTGTCCAAAATTTTGGTGGAAGAATGGGCTACTCAAAGTAAGATCTATTTTATTGACAAACTGATTCCTTTCATCGTGATTACTGGTTAATTTCGCTTATAATCAAGTTTTGCCCAACAGTGCTTGATGCTTCTTCAAAAATCCAAAGTGGCCTCCTCATGGGCAACACCATGGAATTTGGCAACTTCGACGAATGCATTAATATTGAGCATAACTTCAAAGTAGCCGACAAGGAAGAAACGATTTTGGGGAACTACTGTTTTTCGGGTTTTATAATACTGGTACCTTCTTCCTTACTGGGTAGTTCAACTTTTAAAACTTTACCAATTCCAAAAACTTTCCCAACTGTAAAAACGTTGACAACTTTAAAAACATTGCCCAAAAATAGATCTTCTACTTTTATTGGAGAAACTAGTGATACAGATGTTATACCAATCTCTTTGTCGGCTCTGTGCCTACCTGATGCTTGCAAACCTTCTGACTTGTATCCTGTGGCTGCATCTTTAGGTCTTCAAGGACTTATTGCTTTTAATGATGGTTCATGCCAGACCAAAAAGTACTATGATATCGATTTGGACTTTTATGACTATTTCGGGATGTACGTAAGATAACCATTGACTTTCAATTTATGTCTTAATTCACTCCGTTTCAGAGTATTCTTCTCTCTCATCGCTCTTCTTATGATAGCTTCCACCATCTACGACGTCTGGTTAGAAAAAACAGAAAAACTATCTGTACATTCAGTTTTATTAGCATTTTCCATCTATACTAATGGAAAGAAACTAATTTCCACGAAGAAGGCCCCAGGCCAAATATTGTGCCTAAATGGGTTAAGAGTGTTTAGCATGATGTGGGTGCTTTTTGGGCACATTTGGTCTACGGTAGAATCCTTGCCCTTGATGAATAAGGTCCATCTTGAAGAAACAAGAAGACAGGTTTATAGCCAATACATTCAAGCTGCTCCTCTTGCAGTGGACACTTTCCTCTTCTTGACTGGGGTTTTGATTGTCTATACTTTCCTTAAAAGTCAAAGTAAAGCTGGGGCCAGGTTCAATTTGATTTTGTTTTATGTGCACAGATATTTGAGGCTCACACCTGCGCTATTCGCCATCTATTGGTTTAATATATCGTTCCTAAGGTATACCCAATCAGGACCAATGTGGCCAACCATCTCTTCTGTTGTTGTGGACCCTTGTTACAAGTGGTGGTGGTCTGTATTTTTGTATGTCCAAAATTACGTAAATATGGATGAAATCGTAAGTATTGTAGTTTTATTTTTGGCTTATTTTTAGTTTATTTTATATTTTAGTTTTAGTTTATTTGATATTAGTCCATTTAGTTTTGAAAATTTATTTCGTCTTCAGTGCCTCATCCATAGTTGGTACCTCTCCATGGACATGCAATTCTTCATATTGGCGCCAATCATCCTGATTCCTTTGTGGAAATGGAGAAAACCTGCCGTGTACGCTCTCTACGGATTGATTGTGGTCTCAATAATAATACCTTTGGCGGTCACCTACATATACAAGACCCAAATGTAAGTTGAGGTGTTCCGCAAGGATCCAAATTTGGCCCTAACTTCAAACTTTGGCTCTAACCAAAGTTTATATTTACAAATCTACATCCATACTTCAAATTTTGTGTCTAGGTTCACTCAAGATTACTACGATTATTACTACTACGTCTCTCATACCAGATTAGGGCCTTATTTGATTGGAATGCTCCTTGGTGCTTACCTGGTGGAGACCGAAAATAAAAAGTTCGAAATACAGTGGTGGTTGAATTTGGGAATTTGGGTTTTCATGCTAGCTGGTATGGCGGCCATTATATTCGCAGGAAACGACGTTATTTACAATTATGACAGGATTAGCTCAATGTTTTATATATCTCTTCATCGGTCTCTATGGGCTATAGCTTTGGCATGGATAGTCTTCGCCTCAATTAAAGGTTATGGAGGGATAGTAAACTGGTTTCTTTCCTTGCCTATGTTTCAAGTCGTTGGAAAGTTAACCTATTCTCTGTATTTGATTCATGTGAACGTCCTATTCTTCTCCGTAGGATCCTTAAGGGTTCCTATAGTAATAAGCGATTTTAATATGGTATGACTCACTCCATTAAATACCATAATTGTAATCTGTAATTTGATCTCATCTTTCAGCTGGTTGAATTTGGCGGATTGTTTTTCGTCGCTCTAGCCCTTTCTTTCATCTGGGCGCTAGCGTTTGAATCTCCTATGATCATCATAGAAAAAGCTGTTTTTGGGCCATGCTCACGAACAACGAAGAAGAAGAAGAAGGAAGAAGAAAAGGATGTCGAGGCTGTAGAGAAGGATAACGAGAAAGAAGTGTGATAAAATTGTTTGTTGTTGTGAATGAGTTCATTTCTTGGAGTTGACGACTATGAAGACGGTTGAAAAGCGATCGCCTTCGTAGGTATTCGATTACAATTAAATAAATTTATTGTTATGAATTCTATTTCTATGAACTCAATTGGAGTGGGCTCGATTGCCATGAAACACTTAAAGCAAGAAGGGTCCTATGATAATTGTGAATGGTCTTTACATCGTATCTAAGTGTGTAGCGCGACCTTCATGTCTTGTATGTTTCGTGAACTAGGGTAGCGAGTGAGGGAGTTTTTCTAAAGCTATATAAATTTAGTTGAGAGAATAATAAAAAAATAAAATAAAAATAATAAATATTTCCGAAGCTAAATGTATTTTTTAAGAGAATAATAATAATAATAAGAGTCACTAGACATCGAAAACTAAAATTGCATTTCAAGTAATTTTACTGTTAATATAAATCAAATTTCAGCAAAGTCTAGTCACACTGAAGTAAAAAAATATTTTAAGGATTCTTAAAAAATATTTAATTGGATATGGTATTACAAATTGAAAAAAGTTTAAGACAACGAAATTCAATAATTAGTTAACATTTCACCGGTGTGTTAGTACATGGACTATGGGCGCAAAAGTTAACTTCTAATTTCCTAAATTTAATATAAATGTTTCATCAAGATATTTTATTGAACAGATTAAAAGTAGTGTTCATGATATTTCTGATCATTCTATGGTCACTTGGAGTTGAACATGGAGTGCCAATCGTACGTACTTTTAGAGACTTTTCACGTTTTAATTATGTTATAATAACTTTTTGTTACATTTGCAATCTGTTCCTCTCTTTTTAATTTTCGATATGATGGATGCCAACGACAAATTGTCGTTCTTCACTGAAAATATTATTGCGGTCTTAGATATTCATGCTTTTTACATCACTCGGACATTCGGTAGCCCACCTGCCCCGTGGCTCATGGATAATGTTAAACTTCTTATGTCAATGCGGGACAAATCTTATAAGAAATTCAAAAAATCTCGAACTGACGCATATTTGAAGGATTATAAGAAAATCCGAAATTTTGTCCCCCTTTCCATTCGTAATGAAAAGAGGGCATTTTTGTCGTCTACGTTTGCTAATAAATCATCTAGGGAGGTGTGGTCTTGTCTTGGTCTCAGCTGATTTTTACAAATGTAAACAGTACCCCCCTTACGTACGTATCTCACCCGCAAGGGACCCTACAACTACAACCTCGGTGTTCACAAAACAATTTCAATAATTACCTCCAAATTGTCCTTTATACGTATAATAGACATTAGAGAGTTGAGTTCATCATGAGAAATTACTATCTAATAATTACAATTTTTTTAATTAATTTCTAATAACTCACAGAAACCTTGAATAATTTTTTATATAAAAAAATCAGACCATAAATATTTCAAGAAAAACATATAAGAATTATACAAATGATTGGTCAAGGAATAAATAAAATCACATTTTTTACTGTTTCCTTTTTCACGCATTGAACTTAATAAAGTTCTTTTGAAAACTTTCAACTCTGCACCATGTTATGATGACATCACTTACGCTATGCTTTCTTCTTCTTTTAAGTTATTTTGTTAGAGGCTTTTAATGATTTATGGCTGCGAGGTGAACAATTTCCTGGATTAAAGACAGTTTTGGTGATTATAATTTTGAAGCCTAATAAAGATGCTAAATTAGCTTCCTCTTATTGTCTAATCTCTCTGTTGACTTGCATATGCTAGACACATGAAAGACTGATAAAAAACCGCTTGAATTGGTGTTTGCTATATACTGACTTTCTTCCGAAAAGACAGTATGGTTTTAGAACAGGTTAATTTTTGTTTCGATGCCTTGTGTTTATATAGATCGCTTAGAAGTTAAGATGAATCAAATATGTATCCCCAAAAAGGCTTCGAGAAACATTACCAACTTATTGTGGGATAGAATGATTTATCTTAAACTTTTTAACAATAGTAAACAGGGTCCACGTTTCGTTAATGTAGGTGTTCCTCAAGGCTCTATACTATGTCCACTTCTTTTTAACATTTATACTTTTAGTTTGCATAATAGGTATTCTAGAAATTAAAGTAGTAATTACTGATCGAAAAGTTGTCGTCCTCTTTTCATAAGGATTGTCCAATTGACATTTATCAATGCATTTCCCTAGCTCCTAATAAATTTGCTTGTGTCTTCTCGTGTGTCTTCTTCACAAGACATGCAAACGATCCGACAGATAGCATTGTATTGAATGGTTTAAACTTCCCAATAATGAAATCTATTAAATATATTTTGGTTATCATCGATGACAAACTGAAATGGCCATTCTATATCAATTATATTGTTGCTAAATACTTAATAAAAATTCTATACAAAGAAGACGAAACTGAGCTCTTGCTCCAAAAACTTATGTTGCTCCAAAGACTGACTTCCCTTGAGAATTCCTGTAAAAACATTCTTAGCAAACACCTGAGGGCAACAAATATGCTTCCTTTGTCAGTTCAGCAGTTTCTCAGTTTTTTTTTATGATTTTATATGTAAAGGTATTTTGTATGTTGCAATAATTAGATGAGAAGAATTTATCACGGTGACTACCGTAAATCAATCATGATTTCGAAAATTGATGCCACTTCACTGATTAAGACTGCGCTTGATGCCCTATCCTCTTGTAAAGATTTGTTCCTTATCAAAGTTATCTTACTTTAATAGTGCATAGAAAAAAATTGTAATTTTAATATATTTCAACAATTTGTTACTTTCACTTGTATTGTATACTCGTATAATTGTATACTCGTATAATTGTATACTCGTATAATTGTATACTCGTATAATTGTATACTCATATAATTGTATACTCGTATAATTGTATACTCATATAATTGTGTACTCGTACAATTGTATACTCGTACGCTTAGGTATACAAATAAGTATAAAATTTTCAAGCAAAATGTTTGTTTTAACAAAATTATTATTTTTTATTGCCCTGGGATGTGGAAAATCCCAAATTGTAGACGTGAGGAACATTTTGCTCAGCGATGCTCACTCGGAAATCAAAAATGATAAATGTGCCGTCCAGATGCAAGAGTTTGTGTCCAAAATTTTGGTGGAAGAATGGGCTACTCAAAGTAAGATCTATTTTATTGATAAACTACTTCCTTTCATCGGGATTACTGGTTAACTTTGCTTATAATCAATTTTGCCCAACAGTGCTTGATGCTTCTTCAAAAATCCAAAGTGGCCTCCTCATGGGCAACACCATGGAATTAGGCAACTTCGACGAATGCATTAACATTGAGCATAACTTCAAAGTAACTGATAAGGAAGAAACTATTTTGGGGAACTACTGTTTATCGGGTTTTATAATACTGATACCTTCTTCCTTACTGGGTAGTTCAACTTTGAAAACTTTGCCTACTTCAAAAACTTTCCCAACTTCAAAAACTTTCCCAACTTCAAAAACTTTCCCAACTTCAAAAACTTTGCCCAAAAATAGATCTTCTACTTTTATGGGAGAAACTAGTGATACAGATGTTATACCAATCTCTTTGTCGGCTCTGTGCCTACCTGATGCTTGCAAACCTTCAGACTTGTATCCTGTGGCTGCATCTTTAGGTCTTCAAGGACTTATTGCTTTTAATGATGGTTCATGCCAGACCAAAAAGTACTATGATATCGATTTGGACTTTTATGACTATTTCGGGATGTACGTAAGATAACCATTGACTTTCAATTTATTTCTTAATTCACTCCGTTTCAGAGTATTCTTCTCTCTCATCGCTCTTCTTATGATAGCTTCCACCATCTACGATGTCTGGTTAGAAAAAACAGAAAAACTACCTGTACATTCAGTTTTATTAGCCTTTTCCATCTACACAAATGGAAAGAAACTGATTTCGACGACGAAGAAGGCCCCAGGCCAAATTTTGTGCCTCAATGGGTTAAGAGTGTTTAGCATGATGTGGGTGCTTCTTGGGCACATTTGGGCCATGGTAGAAGTTTTGCCTTTGGTCAATAAGATCGATGTTGAAGAAAGAAAAAGAGAGACTTACAGTCAATACGTTCAAGCTGCTCCTCTTGCAGTGGACACTTTCCTCTTCTTGACTGGGGTTTTGATTGTCTACACCTTTCTTAGAAGTCAAAGTAAACCTGGGGCCAGGTTCAATTTGATTCTGTTTTATGTGCACAGGTATTTGAGGCTCACACCTGCACTCTTCGCCATCTACTGGTTTAATCTATCGTTCGTGAGGTATACTCAAGCAGGACCAATGTGGCCAACCTTCTCTTCTTTTGTTGTAGACCCTTGTTACAAGTGGTGGTGGTCTGTATTTTTGTACGTCCAAAATTACGTAAATATGGATGAAATCGTAAGCATTTTCGTTGTATTTTTGGCTTATTTTTAGTTTATTTTATATTTTAGTTTTAGTTTATTTGATATTAGTCCATTTAGTTTGAAAAATTTATTTTGCTTTCAGTGCCTTATGCATACTTGGTACATCTCCATGGACATGCAATTCTTCATATTGTCGCCAATCGTCCTGATTCCTTTGTGGAAATGGAGAAAACCTGCCACATATGCTCTCTACGGATTGATTGTGGTCTCAATAATAATACCGTTGGCGGTCACCTACATATACAAGACCCAAATGTAAGTTGAAGTGTTCCGCAAGGATCCAAATTTGGCCCTAACTACAAAATTTGTCCCTAACTACAAAATTTGGCCCTAACTTCAACATTTATATTTACAAATTTACATCCTCACTTCCAATTATGTGTCTAGGTTCCAGCAAGATTACTACGATTATTACTACTACGTCTCTCATACCAGATTAGGGCCTTATTTGATTGGAATGCTCCTTGGTGCTTACCTGGTGGAGACCGAAAATAAAAAGTTCGAAATACAGTGGTGGTTGAATTTGGGAATTTGGGTTTTCATGCTAGCTGGTATGGCGGCCATTATATTCGCAGGAAACGACGTTATTTACAATTATGACAGGATTAGCTCAATGTTTTACATATCTCTTCATCGGTCTCTATGGGCTATAGCTTTGGCATGGATAGTCTTCGCCTCAATTAAAGGTTATGGAGGGATAGTAAACTGGTTTCTTTCCTTGCCTGTGTTTCAAGTCGTTGGAAAGTTAACCTATTCTTTATATTTGCTCCATGTGAACGTTCTATTCTTCTCTTTGGGATCCATAAAGGCTCCTAAAGCGATAAGTGATTTTAATATGGTATGGCTCTCTCCATGAAATACCATAATTGTAATCTGTAATTTGATTTCATCTTTCAGCTGGTTGAATTTGGTGGATTGTTTCTCATCACTCTGGTCCTTTCTTTCATCTGGACCTTAGCGTTTGAATCTCCTATGATTATCATAGAAAAGGCTGTTTTTGGACCATGCTCACAAATGAAGAAGAAGATAAAAGAAGAAGAAGAAGAAAAGGATGTCGAGGCTATAGGGAAGGATAGCGAGAAGGAAGTGTGATCAAATTTAAAAATAAAACCTATGTTAAATTTGGCAAGTAGGTTTTTTTTGTTTTCAAGGCGTCCGCTAAGAATGTTTATGAAGGAATTCTCACGAGGAGCAATTAATTAGAAATAAAGATATTTTATAGATCTATTTATAGATATCTATTCTAGGTTTTTTTTACAACGATCAATCGTTAGAAAACATCTCGTTCCACATACATACCATTGACCATGAAAATACGCAAACAATTCGAACGGGCAGCTAGAATAATTGCACTCACTCGAGTAATTATCATTCATGTGGTGCGTTTCCTGTTCGTATACAAACAATTTTTAATCGCATCTCTCTTTACCGCCGCCAATAGTGGACAATAGAAATCGAACTATCAAGGCGATTTTACCATACAAATATAGGCAACTCTTTCTATCGCTTTAGTGCTCCAATTGGGAAGTGTTTTTGAATCAGTTCACACGCGTTTCTTACAAAATTACAAATGTTATCGGCCGGAGTTTACTTTTGCGTTTCTGTAATCGTTTATCTAATCTAGAGTGCCGTGAGATAAATGATACCAGGCAGGGCGTAACAGGTGATACAGTAGTGCTAATTATGGGAAACAAACGTGGAAATGACTAATTTGGCGGTTTCTTGTGTATACTTTTCCTTAAATTAGTCTTTTCCTTAAATTAGTGTTTCCTTAAATTCGTGTTTTCTTTGGATTAATGTTTTCTAAATATTAGTGTTCCTTTCCTCTTAACAACATGAATAACGGCCTACCTTTAAAACCGTTTATGTGCTATTTTTGTGATAAAAATATTACCAATGAAACTGAACAGGTAAGGCTAAAATATTTGCACTGTATTTTCATTCCTAGGAACGTATTTATAAGATATGTTGTTTAAAAATAACAACCAAAAAGAAAGAAATACAAAATAAATACATAAATAAATAAATAAATAAAATAAGCAAATTTGAAAAAAATATATTTCTAGGGACATAGGTCAACATGTGGTGCCCTTCTGGAACCCTGCCCCTACAAATGTGGCTCTTATATTCAAAGAAGAATGAAAGCAAAACACATAAAAGAATGCCTCAACAAACCAAGACAAAATTCGTCGAATACTATCGGTCATAACCCTTCTAACAATCGAAGTTCTTTAGGTGAGTCTTTGACAACAATAATAGCATTAGTTATTGGTTCTCTAATCTTTTTTTTTGAATTTGCAGAATTTAAAAGAACTCAAAGGTACTCCATGGACGCAGGCCAATATCTACCAGATGCTTCCTCTAGTTTTCAACAAGAAGAGATTGCCCTCTTGCGAGGAAAGCTGCAGAACTTAGACCAAATGTGCAAGAACTTATCCCAAAATTTAAGCTTCCAAAAAGCCAAAAACGAGGAGAACCTCCATAACCAACAAACGGCACAAATTAAAAATAACCTGGAGGTGGAGAAGGTTCTTTACCAGAATCAAGTGTTGTTAGAATGGAAAAAATTGATAGAGACTCAAATTAATAGCTTAAGACACGAAATTCTTCCTTTACAAGGAATTAAGCAGCACATTGATACCACCCTTCAGGATATCAGGATGAAATTTTCTACCTTTGAGAGCCTTCAGATGGACCAAGCCCAATTTAAGGATAATTTCATGAAGGAGTACATTTTCAACCGCGAGGTCCACGCGGATTTAATGGAGAAAATTCAAGAGATGAAAACCTTTTTTGCCCAGGAAATCGCGGTCATAGGCGCCATGTGGAACGACCATAAGCTAGTCTTAGAATCCTTAAACGAGAAATCCACGAATTTTGAAAAGAACTTTGAAGAACTGAAGGCCAAACATGCCAGCGTTATTTTTGATGTAAGGACTGTCATGAACATCTCTTCGGAGTCTTCAGAAAAACTCGAAATGCAAGGAAGGACAATTGAGGAGCTTCAAAAGGAAATGAAGCAGATGAAGCTGGATTTGGAGGTCCTTGAGGAAAGCTCTTCTCAAGGATCTTTGTCAAACAAGCCTGGGCATCTTTTGTGGAAAATTACGAATTTTGGGAATAAAATGGAGAAGGCTAGGGAAGACAATTCTATGTTGAAGAGTCCTATTTTTTATACTGATCACTATGGGTACAAAGTTAGGGTAGGTGGTTACTTCTTGTTTCATTATATTTGCTTCAAAAATAAGTATGGAATAATCAAATATCAAAATAACTAAATATGAATATAACATTGTATTCTTGTAAAATTTTTGAAGGTAATAGTTTACTTGAATGGAATCAAAAAATGGAAAGGAAGACACTTGATAGCTGGAATCCATGTCCTTAATGGAGAATTCGATGCTCTCTTAAAATGGCCTTGTAGCATAGAAGGGACTGTTACATTAAGAGATGTACAGGATATAAGCAAAGTAAGTGTTCCACAAGGATCAATGTTGTGTTGTTATGCTTATATTATTATTATGCTTATATTATTATTATACTTTATTTTATAGTATTATTATGCTTATATTATTATTATACTTTATATTATATTATTATTATACTTTATATTTTATTATTATTATACTTTATATTTTCTTATTATTACAATTTATATTTTATTATTATTATACTTTTAGCCAAAAGATTATTCCAAGTTCATAACTGCCAAAAGAACAGAAGGTGGCGAGGAAAATGAAGATCCTCAGGAGTCCTCAAACCAATACATCTTCATCCCTCATACGACTTTAACGAAATCGAATTTTCTCAAGGACGACACTGTTTTTATTGAAGTTAAAACGAAACAATTTTTCAAGAGGCAAGAAGAGACAAACCTTTAATTTATTATTTACCTTCTTTAAACATAGCTTAATTTTTTCAATCAATAAAAATTATAAATCAATAAAAATTATACATCAATAAAAATTATAAATCAATAAAAATTATAAATCAATAAAAATTATAAATCAATAAAAATTATAAAATCAATAAAAATAATAAATTAACTAAATAAAAAAATGTAAATAAGAGAAATGCAAAAATAAACAGAATTTTGTCTAATTGTACGTTTGACGTTTTTCCCATTTGTCAATATATCGTGTACATTCACATTTCATCCTTCATCAAATTTCCGTAGAAATGCGCCCTTATCGCCGCCTAAAGAAACCTGTGAGATACGGATACAGCAATAAAGCTTGCAAACTAATGAGGCAAGTCAGCAAAGCCAGTTTTTCTGTATGGCAAGATATTAAAAATATTTGGTGCAAAGAGCCGACTTTGCCTTCTTTCATAAGGATTATTGCCACAGGACTTCTGCTTTGTGTATTGGTTTTTCCATTCTTGTACGCTTTGGTATGTTATTCTTAATTTTTTAATAATTTAATAATACATTATAAATAATAATAAATAATAATAATGTATAATTGATTTAATAGTTTGGTAAATGAATGGTTTGGCAAAACAAAGTTTTTTATCTATACTTATCCCAATACAATATTATACAGGGTGTCTCACTTAAAGTGAACCACTGAAATTGTGGCGTTATTAACAAAGATACAATTTCTAAATCAATTTTTACTTTCTCGCAGAGAAAGTATAGTGATCATGTGAAAAAATTTTTTTGAGATTTTGATGATTCTCAACGTTTTGAGTGATTTTGAGTCGATTTGGCCCTTGTTTGCTTTTTGTCTGTCTGTGTGTGTGTCTGTGTGTCTGTGTGTGTGTGTGTGTGTGTGTGTGTGTGTGTGTGTGTGTGTGTGTGTGTAAACACGATAACTCAAAAACGACTTGAGCTAAATTTTTGGACCCCCTGGGGG
>JAWQRP010004165.1:0-12266 GCA_033557875.1 Quadriops clusia | reverse complement strand
ATTATCATCATTATGGTTTTTACAGTTTGATGTGCGCATGCGCGAAAAGTAGAAGAGTTAGACCAAAATTTTATTTGGATTTTTTGTAGCCCTTTATGCGTAGAGTAAGTCCTGAAATTTTGAAAATAATATCTTTGTTAATAACGCAGTAATTTAAGTGGGCCCTGTATTTATGTACAGGGTGGCTCAATTGTTTTTCTGCTACAAGGTCTTTAGTACCGGAATTGAGTAAGGTATTTAAGAAAATTAAAGTGCCTATTGTAGGTACAATTTTCAAGTTACACATTTTAGTAGTAAATTAAATTATACGGCGGGTTCTATAAACGTGAAATATAATTTTTCCAAATCCTGAATAGGTACATTTTAATTTTTTTTGTGTAAAAACCCTTTATAATTATATTTAATATTGCGAAACCGTACGCTGTGTGGTTGAGATATTCACGTTTTTATAAAATTTTGTTAAATAAAATATTGTTAAAAATTAGTACCGAAGAAAATTACAATAATTTAATTATACGATACACTAGTTCATGAGTAGTGCATGTGATTTATTAATATTTGATTTCTGTTATTAAGTATATTAAGTGGCTCATATTTTGCAATCAAAATATAGCTATACTTAATAGGCTATACTTAATAGGCTGCTATTTAAAATTTAACATTCATGAATATTTTTAAATCAATTAAACGATAGGATATTTTTCCCTAGGGCTTTTCTTTTCTTATCGACAAATGTGAAAATGAAAAAGATAGGTGCAAGGTATACACTTATAAAATCCTACAAATAAATACAATTCATATTTAAAAACTACCCGTATAATTTAAGTAAGTCTCTCTCTCTCGTCTTTTCTTTTTCTTTTTCATCTTGCGCATATCTTAGATTTGTTCGTATTGCTTTTATTTGGACCCCGTTTAAAAAATCTTTAACTTCCAGCACATTTCTATATTCACGACGACACGTTATAGACTGGAACATTTTTTCGCTTAATTACTTGTTCGTAAAAAGAAAGAAATTTGTACCTGAAGCTCTAGTCATTTACCAAGATTTTATAAGTTAATAAGCGAATTCATATGTTAAGCAAATTTTGATGTTATTGTTTGTTTTGTTTTGTTTTGTGATTATAATTACGACTCTGATGTGCATCACACTCATTGAGAAACTGACTACATGTAAGTTTAGCCATTTTTACCAATTAATTTGCTCATTATACTCATGTTAAGAAGTTTTCCAATTTATTGTTTTATGTGAAATTTGATGTGCAAATGTTCTTTTGAAGGGGTCCGAAGATGCTGATCTAGCGAAACCGATCACCCAACGATTAAATAAATAGTCAAGAAAGTACTGCTTCTTTGCATTATTAATATAATTATTAAAATGTAGCTCACTCAAAGTTGTACCTACAACACAAAGTTTGATTCTCTTAAATACCTTCTTTCATTTGGTTACTATCCTCGACGGTGAAAAAATTAGCCCACCCTGTACATAACCGCTTATAATGTATTGTTTATCAGAGAATGAGTAACTCCGTTTGTGCAGCCTGAACCCATTCACAGGATGCATTCTTGCAGATTCTCCCAATGGCGCAGTTCGGTACAATAACTTGAAGGAACCCAGATGGGTCGTAAAGAACGGAGAAGAATGCCAGTGTTCTACAAAGCTTCCCGTGTTCGGTCCAGAAAATGCCTGTCGCATATTTTAAAAGCGAGGAATTCGTCGAGATGTTTAATCAGCATCCGAAATAACGAGTATCAGTTCTTGTGGGATTCCGGAGGTACCGGGGCTGTATCAACATTCGTCCTCCGCGATAAGATCGCTCGATAAGCCAGACTCACTTTCGAGAACATTGGCGACTTAGGTGTCCCTCTCAGCACCTCGACAAATTCTGTTACGATCCCTTAGAACATACTTTTAATTTTAAACAAAGCAAATACTTTCTAGAGCTCATTAAAACATAGCCATAATTAAAAGAAAATCATTGTCATGTAAGCGCACCATCACTCATATTAAATATATGTAAAAACTCCAGCTTAGAAACTATTCTTAATTAGGCCAAACCTTCAACTTAACACTTTACTTCCCCAAAAGGAAATTGTCTCAATTTCGTTTAATTATACTTAATTGGACTGCAGCCTCTTGCGTAACAAAAAGACCGGGCTAATGACACCGCCTAGAATATTTCCCTATGTTATATGGTATAGCGTTTTTTAATTGCTAAAATGTATATCCACACCTTATAATTAATGCAAATTAAGCAAAGGCACGCGGATATAACATTAAGAGCTTAATTACATTTTCCCAAACAGAACCTTAAAACATGAGCCCGGCAATTATGAAACGGTGTACACGTAGTCGCCGTTCACACTTCTCCCCCAGAACTCCATATGTACATTCTAGAAACGAAAAAGATTGATTAGAGCAGTTCTGGAACACATTTTTTAATTGCTCATTATCATAAACACTGCCTCGTTTTATTCTAATGCACGCACGCAACGGCTGATACTGTATCGCCTCAAATGCAACAATTTCTGTAATTTTTAGAAGAAGATTCCTCCAATTTCCGACACATTCGTAAAGCCGTGGGAATTTTTACCTTATTTTGTCATCGTGCGTCCGTGCAGGACTGCGCCATTTTTGCCTCTGTTTAAGAGCGTGCTTCGTGCAGACTCGCATGAATTACTATAATAAACCGACATAATTTATTCAAATTTGCTTGGAATTTGCACATTACGTCTTTGATGTTCTTCTGCTGCTCTGTAATAAACCTCTGCATACGCACTCGTTAGGACTACTTCTTTGTGGGTTTATTTTAGCTGAGCGTGCAGGGTAAGAGTCGAGTGCGTAGAAGTTGAAAATGAAGATGGATGCGAATTTGTTGAGTAGACTGAGCGTGAAGGATTGGACAATTTTTTCACTAGTTAATTTATCTCTTGATCATGTATGAATTGTCATTTGAAAAGTGGTGCATACTGAATACTAGTTTTAACAATTAAATACAAATAAGATTGAATCGGAGATTGTCTTATGCAATTTCTTTGTGATTTTTAAAATACTCTATGGGTGATAACAACCCTCATTTCTCCAGTAAACGATTTCCTCGATTCTACTTATTTCTTAACCATAAGAATTATATTTCCTGCCACTAAAATTTAAAAAAATGTAGCTAAAAATGTAACCATTTTTTTTCTTTTCTTGCTGCTCTTCTTTCTTCCACTCATATGATTCCTGTCTTTGGTAATATTTCTCCTATATAGCATTCTGTCACACGTAATTCTACATAACTCTAGGTATATTATCGTACATTGTTCTAAACAATAGATACCTATACATGTTTGTGTAAAAAGAAAAAACGAACGCTTATACTTTTCAACTACCAACCCTACAATATGATTTGGGTGAAGACAGCAACGGTTTCCAGCAACGGTTTGCCAGGGTGCGTATTACCGACACCTTTATAGGGATACTGCATTAGTTCGTAATTTTCATAAGAAAACTGACATGATATTGAATAATTCAACTAAAATAATGAAAATGCCTTGGATAATTTTCAAAATACTGGCGAAATCCCCAAAATTACTGAAATTTGGAGAATTGAATAATGACAAGTATTTTCCAAACTATAAAACCTTTGTTGATGAAGCAAAAAACATTTTACTTCAAATTGTAGTAAAAAAGTAAAATGATCATTGGTTCATCAACAAAGGTTTTATAGTTTGGAAAATGCAGCACATTTTCTCTCTCATATACCCAGCAACGGTTTTAATTTAAGAGATAATGTCATTTTGACAAGTCCCTACGGCATGTCAATAAAATTTAACGACTGATTTTGATAACTGGGACAATTTGAAGTAAAATATTTTTTGTTTCGTCAACAAAGGTTTTATAGTTTGGAAAATACGTGTCATTATTCAATTCTCCAAATTTCAGTAATTTTGGGGATTTTTGCCAGTATTTTGAAAATTATCCAAGGCATTTTCATTATTTTAGTTGAATTATTCAATAACATGTCAGTTTTCTTATGAAAATTACGAACTAATGCAGTATCCCTATAAAGGTGTCGGTAATAAACACCCTGGCAAACCGTTGCTGGAAACCGTTGCTGTCTTCACCCAAATCACTTGTTCCCGGCTTACATTACCAGATCGCTTATTGACGACAGCCGTAGCTAAGGGTTAAACAGTTTCCAATGCGAATTTTTACCGCATATCCCTTTTCCTAACACTTTTCTATCGTTTAAACAAATTTTTAAAAAAATACGCTACACTACCCAATTATGTATAAGAGTAAAGTGTCCTTACTTTAATAAACATTTAAAAAAACTTCGGCCGTATAACCCATAGTGCATCGTTACAGCGTAAAACTTTTTATTAATTTGGAAATAATACTGTTTCTTTATAAATTTGTGTGAAGTGACTACTATTCTTGTTAATTAGAAAATTGATGCATTTAGTTTAAAGATGATATTCATTGTATGCTACGAAGTAAGTATCTTATGCCATCAAGTGCAATGAATGAATTTGTAGTTTTCTTTCGGAAATTAGTTTAAAGGCTTCAACAGAGAATTTGTTTACCAAATCGTGAGATCTCGACGATTTAGGAGAGCCAACTCGTAAAACAATAACATTTTCATATACTGAAGAATGTTGGTTTTACAACAAGGAAATTTTCAAGCGCGAGCAGGATCATAAAATATCCTTCGAGAGTAAACCTCGAGGTACGAATACCGCACACGCTCGCAAAAATACGGTTTGCATCGGATTTTATTTTGGGATCGTCAAATCTTCGGTAGAAACGCTTGTTGTGATCTATTCGAACGGAATTTATTCGACAGTGCGCAAATCACTTCGCCATATACGTACAAACCTCTTTTGGCGCGTACTGTAAAGTAAGATTCCCGCGAGATAACTGTTTTGCTATAAGAAATAGCTCTAGCTAGGCGTAGTACACTATTAAATTTAAATTTAACGTTCAAACTTAAAATGCCTATACGATTAAAGCCGACTTGCTGATCCGTCCTACTGAACATACTAACAGGATAATAAAATATTCTTGCGATTTATGGCCGTACTTCATATTACCAACTAACTGGAAAACTATCTCTGGAATTACCCTAGTTTCCACTAGATCCTGCATGTGGGAGATTTTTTTTAAATCATTGCTCTTGGCGCCATTTTCACCCCATTTTTCGACAGAAAATTGGTAACACGATTCCTGCAGGGTTCGTTTTACCATCATTCTAACGAGATTTTTCCTAGTTGCTTTCGTTTGTAGTATAACTAGATATGAATTAGGTTTTTATGTTCATAGCGTTGCGACATCCTATTCACTCCTTCTTACGTCACCTGTTGTTGTGACCTGAATTTGTTTTATTCAATATTTGCGGCATTCATTGTTTATAGGTGCTTAATCATCTTTTGCCCTAATTCGCATTACCAGACCGTCGATAAGAAAAGTCGAATCAATGAGAGATCTTGATAATACAATAAATTGATGCCGCCACAATTCGCAGAAGAAGACCTCAGTTAGATGTGAGGATATTCGGAGATGTCGTGATTTGAGCCCGGTCGATATTTTCATTTTTCTTCCGGGGCGAGTTGCTCTTTCCGGTATTTCCACTAGATCCGTCTCAGATATGCCACCCACGGTTTGATACAAGAAAGAAATAACAAGGAAATATACGCGATTACTAAAGTTGCCCGCTTTCTAATGTTTTCGTCTAGCTTTATGGGAGTTTGAGAGCCTTGATCAAAGGAAAATCTATCGCTTATCGTTATGAGACGTTATAAATTTCACGCAGAAATTGCTAACTGTCGATGCTAACCGTTCGTATTCTGCCTCAAATAACTTCAGTTTATTAAAAGGAAGGTCAACAGATTTCGTGACCTTTGAGAGGTCCTGCTGATTTGCCATCCGCAAAATTGTCAATAAACTGCGAAATGTATTACATAGGTTTTACTTAAGTGTTCCACAGGTCTCATACTTCACATTATGTTAATATTAAAAACATTTATTATTAGGAAATGCACGCGAAATAGCAGCCTTTAAAGTGCACCAGACTCCGTGCAGCATTCCAGCTATTTAAAAACGTACCATAATTTCCAAATGAGGGCTTTAAAGGCCCAGGAGTCACATATCAGGGGTCAAAGCGCTAGTGCAAGCAATTTGCAGTCTTCATTTTCCCGCATGCAAGTTTTTCTGCATTACACAAGTTTACATTTTCCGGGTTTCCGGGAAAAGTCGTTACATCTCTTCATATAACACTCTCTGCAAATGAAGTTCTTGCAATGGAAACTCTTTGCACTATTACTCCTTTTCCGTTTTACTTTTTTTTTCTAAAATTATACTATTTTGCAATAGTTGCTCTTTTTTAAGATATTGAATTTGTATATTTGCACCCTCTTCTTTGTTTGTTTTATTTTCTTTTTTCATAAAATAAACCGTTGTTATTTACGTCTTAAAGAAAAAGGATATATATTATTTTGGAGGTGGAGGCTCTTCGCCGGGAAACTTTAACTTATGTTTTCCCACAGAACTATGTGTTGAGTAAAAAGTTCTCGTGTCCAGCGTAGAGACTTTAAAATTACAACGGAACCACTAAATTTTCTGGACTCGAATGCACAGCAAAAAGTTGAGCATGCATTTGTAGTCTTATTGTAGTTCGATGGGCTCTGGGAAACTTATTATTAAATTTACTAGTTCAACTAACGCCAATAAAACTTCAAGAAGTTCTGCAAGGGTGTACAGTACGGATTTAACTATATAAATGGAAATTTAATTGAAATTTAAGGAATACACGCTAAGCGCTACTAAGTTTGAGGTTTTGTAACAAATTTCTCTACAAATACCCACATAACGTGAACATTAAAAAGTTACTGTATAAAAATCTTTTAAAGAAGGGAAACAACCTGATTTTCCGCGATTCGATTTTCAATTGCACATTGACACGTTCCCAACGCTATCTCCGTCTTCACAGTCATTTCCACATATCAATGTTATCCTGAACTTTACAATTCCAACAGACGTCACCGTTTATCTTTATATTTGCAGATTTCCCCGTAGATTTCAGGCAATATAAATTCACCTATTTGAACCTTTTTGATTATGACTAATATTCGCAGAAAATAATGCGAAGGAAATAAATGATGAAACTTTTATGCACACGTAAACATAGACCTACGTACCTACTGCTAGTGTTTAAGTACTTAACACATATAAAAGCAGCAACCGGTGTCAATTTACCACAAACAAACATATTTATGGCAAAGGCTAGCGTAAGTTATAGTTTTGAAAAATAAAGGTCCCAGTGAGTGTCTGCGTCATGTAAATTGGACAATAAATAAAATGACTCTACGAGATAACATCGTGCACGCGATGCAAGGACTATAAATCAAATTTGTAAGTTTAAAACAGCAGTTTTCTCGAATTAAGCCGTGGTTCGCGGCGTCGTCACAACAAAAATAGCGAAACGTTTCTTTTTGCCATCAAAAGCCAATAAATAAGAGAATCCCCGATTTAATATAAGGAAACGCTGGAGTCGGAAACGGGGAGATTTCCTTTGTCGTAACAGATGTTGGTTTTATAGCCAATATTTGAGTTGTACAGGAATAATGCACTTCTTTGTCTATCTAGCTTTTAGAGAAGTAGTTCGGGGGAGTTTTTACAACGCCCTAACATTCAAAAATGTTTGGTTTTTGCTGGGCCATCATAGTACAGCTTTTACGGCCCAGGCCCAGGGGCAGTAACGTCCAGTCTGCTAAAACACTTATTTACATAAATTTCTTTTACGAAGGCTTGTAAAAATAAGTAGAAGTAAAAGTTTGGATGCTTCTCAGAACTACAGTGTTTTATTAGACAATTAACTATCTTCTAGCAACTAAGAGAACAATTACGGAAGGAGTGTTTTCCTGGGAGGTCGTTTTTAGCACAAAACTTTTTAGGCGCGGCACATCAATGTGTTCATTAAACATTCATGTTTATTATTTAATTCCCATGTCAGCTGATGGACGTTATCGTTATGCAAATTCGGCCGAGTGAGTAATTTTTACGCTTTTACCCTGTACTTCACCGAACAGTACAAAAATTCATACGCAAGGACGAGCAGAAACATTTGACCTAATATGATAAAAAAAACCTGTTATGTTATCTTAACTCGTTTATGTACGCATTAGATAGAACTTTTGTACATTACGAGGAAGGACTCGGAAAGCCTTTATTGTTTAATTATGTGCATACTTGAACGCCGCCGGTTACTTTAAAATTGTTGTTATCAGCAATTGTACCCCCAAGTGTAAAAGTTATTGCATTAAAAATAAATGAACACAAAACATATAATGCGAAGAAATGGATTATAGATGGAGTAAGCCGAGGGTTGTGAATACTCTAGAGGCCTCATAATGTAAGAACTTGATGCTAAAAAAACCGAATGACGCAGAGAGAGACCCTTATACAGGATTTGAAAGTAAAACTATGTTTCGTATAAAACTAAGTCGTATACAAAGTAAATTCCCACATAATTTCTTTTTAGTGTTATTAGTTTAAGGTTTAATGAGAGGTTTTGCGCCGAGAAAAACAGGCTCCGCGCGCTTTACGGCTTGTTTTGACCATTTGCGAGGAGCCTTCTTCAAGACAATACAAGAAAAGAGGGCGCAATTATTTTATCCGGAACAATGCTACATTTATGAGCGAGTCGGACTCGGTAGCGATCACGAGTCGCGGTCGAATCCGGTACATATGAGATTCCGGAGAAATCACTATTGCTTTACTGTGCCCTGAATAAATATTTGCTTCAATTCTCATCTCGCTGCTTGTGTGCTAACACTTTCGACGATCGGAATATTTCGATTTTCTCTAAATTATAAAATAAATACTCTAAATCTTTCGCGAAATTAAACATCCGAGCAGCAATTTTCGAATAAGATACACACACAGAACAATGTTTGGTTGATTTGAGCAACATTTATTTGATGTAAGGAAATATTTTTAATGTTTGTTCTGGGTTCCCATATGCACAATTAATCAATTTGAAACTTTTATTATCTCAAATATGCTTATTTACTAGCATTTTCAAATAATGGAAAATGAAATTAAATCAAATATTCCTCTTTTACAGGAGTTAAATGATTCACGATAGAATGAATTGAAAGATATATTTATTTAATAAACCTTTTTATTGAGGAAACAAATGAAATACCTATTGAAATAAGAAAAAATACTTTATCATTAAAAAATACTTATTAATATAAACAAAGTTCAAAAGAGCATAGGGTTCTATATGTAGTATATTATGAATTACTTATTTAAAGTTATTAATTATTATTATTAATTATTTAAATTTATATTTTATTAAACCTACGTTTTGATAATCCTAGGAAATTTAGCTCAATCAAATGTTAATAGGTACGAAAATATGCACTTATAATATTATTTAAATAGATTGATCATGTTATTAATTTAACATAAGTAAACCACGTTGATATCTCACAATCAGCACTCAACAGGATATTTTTCTGTGTGTACGTACTTAAGAGCTAGATAATAATTGACGTCAAGAGGTCAAACGGACATATCCTTACCTTGCCTTCTAATTACATACACATAACGTAATTTAAAAGAAATATTAGCATATTTTTGCTTGCAAATTTAATATCTACTATTCATAGAGTGCTGGTCTGCGTTTGATAAAACTGCTTATGTTGTTAGGGAAGGTCTGCGTTTGACAGAAAGAATCGACGAATTCCTTAACTGAATTTTTAAAGGACATTGACCCAAATTCGCGCAGCGTTGCGAATTTCGTCGCAACTGACCTATCCTTAACCTATGGCAACTTGTGTGGGACAGATCGTACCTGATTTTGTCCAAATGAATTGAAATAACGCCCACTTGTCAGCAGTAAGTCGATCTAACTAATTGCACATTTACATTCATTGCACGTCCTAAGGAAAGAAATATTAAATTTTCTTTTTATATCACTGCGAAATGTTGAACAATATTTCCACCGGCCATGATATTTCAAGCGGCTATTTGTTCACTGCGAGCAGGGACGAAATAAAAGCTGAAAGGTAAACACAATATCACGTGATTTATTTCGCCCTAAATTAATTGCGGGACAGTTTCAATCAAACGAATCAATTTAGATGTGATGCTAATAAAATGTTCGGTTTGATGTACATTATACGATACTGTAAATAATTCATTGAAATGAACAAAAATTACGTTTTATCATCAAACTTTAAAGATACCTATATTAATTTAAATCAATTAAATCTTTGATAGCTACTAATGAGTTTAATACAAAAAATTCTTGTACCTTAAAGCACCGCGTTTCGTTGATTTATTCATTCATTTAAATGCAAGGTTGTTCGGAACCACTGATCAATATTGATGATGATTTTTTAGCCGCCACCTACGTTTTTTACTGCTACTAAATATTCAGCTGAAATTTAACGTTACAACTTTGTAAATGTAGCGGCGCCAAGTTGGGAACATATTGCATGTAAATATTCCATGCCTGCACATTTGGCGGAGGCGCGTGGTAAGAACCGCTATTATTTGTAATTAAATTATCTCGTTCTAATGGACATTTCACTCGAACAAATTAAATAACAGATAAGAAAAAGTTACGATGTGGGAAATTGGGAGGCAAAGAAAAATGGGGCCCAAGAAAAATACGCAAAGAAAAATATATGGCGAAAAATAAGTTTGAACTTCAAAAAACCTTTCGCTGTAGTCTAATAAAAAAGTAAACAACTCAATTTGCATACAGAACCACCATAGAAATGAGCTTCGTTTATTCGGAAGGCGTTCTTCCATTTGTCGGAGAATTCTATTTAATTTACTCTATGTGTGCATTCCAGTCTATGTGTTCAAGTCGGTAGAAAACCTTTCTGCGCCCACCCACGTGTATGTATATTTCGTACTCTTGCTGTACAATGTAAATAAAAATGGTAAAAACTTCAGGAGCATTCTCGAGATCCACAGTTGTCACAACATCGGACTTAATTTGCTTAATCCAATCCTTTTACCCGAGCCAAGGTTTCATACCCTCAAGATGAATCTAATACCCGGTCTAACCTAATTTTATGCTCTAGTTCCGTAGTTAGAGGCTAGTACTTCACATAATTGCCTAATTCAATCGCACAAGCTATTTTATTGTCAAATATAATCTAAATAAGCAGCGCAAAATGTAATCATACAAAAGCCTTAAGGAGAATTGTGTTAATGGTGTTGCTCAGCTATAGCACGTTTTTACAACGGCCGGGTTAAGTAGCTATAAATCTGGTTTATACGTATGACAATACTCAATTCCGTTTTTAATATTTACATATATATATATATATTAAAAACGAAATTGAGTATGTATATATAAATTTGTTTTATATGTAAGTAGATATTTTAATGTACACATTAATGATTTAAAACGATTGGTTTTTCCGCATAATATGCACCGAGAAAAAGAATTCGTTCAGCCAACAAATTATTTGTTGAATTTACAAATATTATCGGACACCGGCGAGCAAACTATAGTATGAAATGTTCTGAACATATAATATTTGTTAACACTTATTTGTTGGATTAACATTCAAGAATGTCAATTTAATAACAAAAATTTTAGTTTCATTGCTTATTCTGTCAATTCATGATATTAGTTCAATCAAAGTACATAGTTTGCCATTTATAAAATAAAAAATATAATATCTGTGTTGGTTGAACATTAAATTGGTGAACATCCAATATTAAATAAAAACCAATTGTCATTTACTGAATCTGCAGTTTTCTTTAATTGTGTTATATTAATGTTGAAACAATGTACGGTACTTGGCAAATGAAAATATTTTATTCATTACAATAATAATCATTTATACTTACTCTATTCATTAATAATCATTGTTTTGCTAAAAAATCACCATTGTTTTGTATAAAACTACACTAGTAGAAATAATACAATAGATCAGTTACATTTTCAAAACCTATTAGTCTTGGATAAAAAATTATTTTATTCAAAAATAATACGTTTTCAAAATGTAACTAAACGAATGAATTATATCTACTAGTGCAGTTTTGTACAAAACAATGGTGATTTTTAGTGATATGCCTTCTTATCGAACTAACTAAATAATTGCATTGACACAAACAAAATTTATTATTTACTTTAATAAATAAAAATTTTTGGTTCCTTGTGTATATTGTTATATTTAGCGACGCGTTTCGGCTGACTGCTTCAGCCTTCTTCAGGCGCTGGAATGAAACATTAATTATGAGAAGTATCGTG
>JAWQRP010004164.1:0-12267 GCA_033557875.1 Quadriops clusia | reverse complement strand
GTTTACATTTAAAGCGATGCATTAGAAGAGTTCCGCTTCAAGGCAGGGTCCTTTGCGGGTGAGATACGTACGTAAGGGGGGTACTGTTTACATTTGTAAAAATCACGTGAGCTAGCTGCCTCTTAAATTTCCAATACTTAATATCATCTGCTGATATTATATATAATGTAAAGATCATCTTTTAAAACTATCAATTCCATTCCGTTTTTCCACTCATTATACTTTATCAAAGCACTGATCTAGAATTCAGTACATGCATTGTAGAATAAATTAATAAATGGGGGAAACCTCGAAGTTTCGGTATTGCACCTCCGCACTATAACGAAGCAGAGCAGTTCTAATGCGGGGTTTCGATTAAAACAGAAACTACACTATAGCGAATAAGTACTAATTAAACCCATACTAAGCGAGGTATGCCAGTACTTACATGTCTGGAAGTGCTTTATTGTTCAAACATTTGCCATACGAATCCACTTGTACATATTTCATTAATTCTGCAACGTATTTGTCTCTGTCGATAGGGGTATCACAACTAGATTGCAAGTATAAAACAGGGGCAAGTTCATCGAGTAATTTGTTTTTTCTTTCCACGGGAATATAATATTTGTTATCTGCATAAAAAAATAAATTATGAACATTTATTTGATAATTAAAATAATTCATTAATTAATTCATATTTAATTAAAAGTGCCCAACTGTAATGAAGGCATACCGGTTAATAATTGAATATTTTGTAGGTAATGTAGAGGTATAGGCATGTCACTATTTCGACTAAAAGTAGAGCTGATGTTGAAAAGGCTTTGTCCTAGATTGTTTAGAAAAAAGTCTACATTCTTTGGCGATTCTTCGTGGAATATAGCCCAAGGGATTTCCGTTCGTGGCAAGGGGAAGTAGGTTTCATTTATTTGACTAGCATAAAATAGGTAGGCCTGGAATTAATTTAGAGTTACATTTCCATCAATGTTATATTATTGTTCATTATAAATATGTTGTAAGCAAACAAATGTCTTTTAATATTCCTTAAAATAAAGTTATATTGAAGTATTTGATGCTGTTTTTTTTTTAATTTATAAAATTTTATTCTCTAAACAGGACCAGCTTTTATGTGGGCAAACATTTTGGTACCGTGTTGAAGTTATATAATGTATCTGGAAACAAAAAGAGCAAAACGTTTCACATTCCCACACATTATTTTTGTATGTCTTTTCACTTATTTGTGCGGATAAACAAAGATATGAAACTTATTTTGTTGAGGCTTATGGTTTGTTCGTTCGTGGTGTATGAGAAAAGTTAGCCAGATTTTGTCCCTAATGCTTGAGTAAGAGTTTTCTTATTATTGCAAGTGTGCATTTCGATTCGAAATGTGTTTATGTAGTAGTATGAACTGATGAAGAACTGTTTTTTCTTCATTATTTTCTACAAATTTTATTTATAACGGTAACAATACTTTTTTTTAAAGTTGCCGCCTGATTAGTTTGACACATGTATATAACATTATTTTTAGCGCATAATGGTTCAAGCATTACAAAATAAAGGGGCTGCCTAATGTTCAAATTTCAATGGCGGGCTTTCTACTATTGATAACTTACAGATGGCCTACTGAGAGATTTGTTCGCTGTAAATAAACATTTTAATTTTGGCCCACATTCTCGTTGCCCTTCCGGCATGAAATCTGTCCACCAGAGAATAATCGGAATTTCGCCATTTTCCAGAAGAGGAAGTTCGTCCTAAAAATTGCAGGTCATTGAATTAGCACCGGTGCGGCGGACTTTTGAATAAAATTGGTTGTGTGAATCATGCTTGTCAACTTGTTGCTAATGTCAATGCTAACGTGTACCTGCCTTTTCAGAAGGCTTCATTGCTAAAACAAACAGGAAAATAAGTATTGCGGCGGTGACAAACAATGCGAGGGTTTTTATTTTTAGGTTGCTAATTGCGCGGTACATTTTATTATTTCTTAGTGCGCATTATTAATTTCGAATCAGAAACAACTTTGGTCATTGAACGGATGCAACAAAGAGGAAGCAGCAAAAACGGATGTTGCGTTAGTTAGCTGGTCTGCGTTTGTTTGGCGCTGCGATCGCTTTTGATAGCTTCAAAATCTTGCAATGACATTTCACCTGTCAGTTTCATGAGGGAAAACGTCATTTTGACAAGTCCTTATCAACTTTCCACTGCATAGAAAAACAAATTAGGGGTAAATAAATCATTTATTTTATAATTTATCCTCATAGGTTGCAATGCAAATGTTGATTCTTGCAAATGAAAACAATTAAATTACTTTGATAGAAGTAGATATTTAGGTAAGTGCATAAATTCCGGATTATAATAGCTCTTATGTACGCAAGAGAGAATACAGAAAAATCGGTATTTAAAATTAAATTTGATGACGTAAACACAGTTTGGCGGGCTTCTCGGCGACCATATGTGATCCACACGCTATCTGCGTCATTTATTTAAACATTTTGCGCAGACTCCGCGAAAAGGAAATGTGTAGAAGCATTCATGGCTACTGTCTTTTGTGCCGTGGGCGCCTAAAGTGTGGAAGTAGTTCAGTTAACCTACCATCTTTGAGTTGATTTTTAGCGGCAAGGTGAGTCTCCATCCAATTTCCCTGCGAAACCGTCTTTTAGCCGTTGGGAACGGCGCCGGAAAATCGAATAAACCGTGAAATAATTGTTTTTAAACATCCGTTACTAAAATACGCAGTAAATCTTAACTTTTCTGTCAGTTTTCGCGGACTCCTTTTGTTAGAAGAGACACTGCACGTGTTACAATGTTTTAAAATTCAACAGTTCCCTCAATATAAATAAATTTCGATCATACATACTTCTTGCACAAGTACTCATGGATGGTATTTACGATTAAAGCAGTAAATCGCCTCCGACAGAAAAATTTAAAGAATGGTAGTCATTGAACGTAAGTTTTTTTCTATTTCGCCATCATTTTTTTGTGCAAAGCCATGTCATGTTGATTCCAACGGCCGAATAATCACGGCATGATTCCATAAGGATTTCATTACTTTTGTACGTCAAATTGAAATTATTTTGTCGTTTTTTAATCAATCTAGCATGCGGCAGTATGCTGCTAATCTGAACTCTGCATCATTCAATGCAGTACTCAGTATTAACCCCTTTGAGCCCGCTCGAAATGCTAACTTTTGTACGAATACATTTACATACAAAAGAACTACATGCAAGAAGAAAACGTCATTTTAGTCCCAAGAAAATTAAACAAAACTTTAAAATGTTTTTTTTTATGAATACATACAAACCCTCTATTAAACATCTGAAACTTCAAATCTATTTAAATTATACTTTCACTTCCTGCATCCGATGACCCTATAGTTTATAATTCGGCCATCACAACAATCCCATATATAATGCAGCATTAAATGCAAATTTACCGTTAATTCTACTTAATATTTAAAAAATATTACCTCGATAAAAATTTATATAATCATTTCAATTTTTATTACCCACACTAGGATTCTACAGAACTTGATTCAGGATGTCTTGGTGAGTGAACTCATTTGCCCCCTATAATCTTTTTATTTTTGTTTTAATCCTCAACTAACGTACCGATTTATTTATCATTTTTCATGCACTACAGGAACTTACAAAAAAATTAATTAAATTAACGTACGAAGTAATTGGCCACCTAATCTCATCATTAATTTAGTAAGCTCCCCTTAATTTTCTCCCTATAACAATGATAATGAACGAACAGCCTCAAATTTCTTGCTCTCTTATTCATTCATTTAGGAGGCTGCTTACGTCACCAACCCCAAATGAGTAACAAGAGATCTGGAAATTCAAGTAATTTGATTTATTTCCCCCCAAAATTACCTCAATAATTCCATGATGGAATTTCATTCTAGCACCGAGAACCTAACGAACAAGTCGTTAATTCCTCGGTGCACCTTGTGTGACGGTATCGGAAGTAAGTCAAAAAAGTTCATATATACTATTGTTGCAGCAATGGCAGCTGAGAATGATCACGTAGGAGATCATCCCGACGAAGCTGAGTCAGTAGAAGACGAAGAAACTGCGAAAGATAATAATAAACTTATAAATTTCCACGACGTTTTCACGGCCCTGAAGAGTCAGCATCTTGCTAGTACCATGGCGGCTCTTCCACCTCTTGTGCGACGACGTGTAAAAGCCCTGAAGAAGATTCAGCTGGCGGCCACAGACATTGAGGCCAAGTTTTTCGAAGAAGTGCACCAGCTAGAGTGCAAGTACCATGTTCAGTTCGTGCCTCTCTACGAGAAGAGGCAAACGATCATTGCTGGCGGTTACGAGCCCACAGATGAGGAATCCAAGTGGGCTTCCGAAGACGAGGATGAAGTCAAAGACACTGCCAACGATCTGGAGAACTTAACTGTCAAAGACAACGTACCTCCGGAAGCCAAACAGCAGGAGCAAAAGATGGATGAGAACGTCAAGGGAATCCCTGAGTTCTGGTTAACCATCTTCAAGAACGTCAGTTTGTTGGCCGAAATGGTGCAAGATCACGACGAACCAATTTTGAAGCATTTAATCGATATCAAAACTCATCTTACTGAGACCCCCATGGTAGGTGCTTTTGTATCCCTTAGGGAAAAAATTACTCAATAATTGAGTCAGCTTGAGACGTTTTCATATGCGATTATCGCCATTTATTAAATTCCAAAGTCCAAATTTTTCATCGTTATTTTCAATTTTGCTGCCTTCGTAATTAGTTTAGTGTGTGATTTATTAAAGAAGTCAATTGAGGTAAATAAGTCATTAGCTAAAAAGAAATGCTAAATGTTAATTTGCTTTATTTTTCATAATCTTGCTTAGTGCTGAATTCAAATTAAATTTATTAGGACTACTTTTATATTGGGAATTCGGGATCCTCTTTTTTTCATTTAATCTTTCATACCTACTTTATTAAACCTGTTTTCATATTTAAAAAAAAATATTTTATAACGAATTATTTGTTATTAAAATTTTGGAAATACAGCTTGCATGTTAAATAATTAGCACAGATAATGATTTAATTAGAGCAGATATAAATTAGTTTCCTGTTATTAACACAATAATTCATTTTCCTCTGCGTTATTAAAATAGTTTTGATGCTGACCTTATTCACTGCTCAAAATGAATCGCATTACATCAATGATATTTTTTCTTGTGAAACTATTCAGCATATCCAATGTAAATGTAGTCTCATTTACAATTTATGAGAGGAAATTAGCCAATCTTCTGCTATACCATACAATCACTGTAGTTTGTTTTATAAATTCTCTCATTTTCTTACAGGGCTTCACTTTGGAATTTCATTTCTCTGCGAATGAATACTTTACAAATAAAATCTTAACCAAGACATATGAGATGCGTTGCGAGCCAGACGAAGACGATCCATTTGGTTTCGAGGGTCCAGAAATCATCAAGTGCCGTGGATGCACTATTAACTGGAACAAGAACAAGGACATCACCAAAAAAACCGTTAAGAAGAAGCAAAAGCACAAAAACCGTGGTGTCGTCCGTACAGTGACCAAAGTTGTGGAAAACGATTCTTTTTTCAACTTCTTTTCTCCGCCGACCATCCCAGAAAATATCAACGCTGCTGATGTTGATGAGGACGTCCGCAATCTAATTACTTCCGATTTTGAAATCGGTCATTACATCCGTGACAGAGTTGTGCCAAGAGCAGTATTGTACTTCACTGGCGAAGCCGTAGAAGACAACGATGATGATTACGAAGAGGAGAGCGAGGAAGAGGACGATGATGAGTCCGATGAAGGCTCAGACTGCAGGGAAAGTTCCAATGAACAGAATTGCAAACAACAATAAAATTTTATCAATTTGCTGTCGTTTCAGATCTGTTTCATTAAAAATTTAAATTTTTTATTGCCAGTGCATTTTTTACCAAAATCCAATTGTTTGTAATCTTTTTGGAAGGGTCTCCCTTTTTTCAAGATGAATCTGCTGTTACAGAAATTTATTTATTACATTGTGTTGGTCAAAATACTGTTGTGTTATGCTTTACCAATTTTTAACTGTTCCGAACACTAAAAATTATGTAAAAAATATTGAGATTACATATTTCTTGTATAGAGCTGAGTTTTATTTTCATTTGGTTGTTTCTAAGATATACATTTATAATGTAGGGTTTGTTTATAAATGAAAGTTAATATGTCCAAGGTAAAGTTTTACAATTGAAATACCATCATTGGTTGTCATTTTTCTTTAGCAATAAATATTTTTTTTGCAGCGCTTCAGACTAGAATTTTATTTCGAATCAAATGAATATTTTACAAATACATTACTTACAAAAGTGTATGAAATTACTTGCGAGCCTGACAAAGATAACCCATTCAGTTTTGAAGGGCCAGAAATTATCAAGTGCCGGGGATGCACTATTGATTGGAACAAGGGAAAAGATGTTACAAAGAGGAGTGTTAAAAAAAAGAAGAGGCACACAAAGAGTGGAGTTTTGGAAACACAAGTAGAAGTAAAAACAGCTAAGTCCTTTTTCAATTTTTTCACACCTCCGATAATTCCCTGCAATATTAACACTGCCGATTATGATGAGGAGAGTCGTAAAGAAATTAGTTTAGACTTTGAAATAGGCCGCTTCATCCATGACCGGATTATTCCAAAGGCAGTTTTGTATTTCACCGGAGAAGCTATTGAGGATGAGACAAGTAGTGATGAAGAGAGTGAAGAAGATTACGATTCCGATTCTGATTATTATTAACGTTTTATTTTAAAATGCTGAGAAATAATTTTTTTTTAGTTTTAGAAATGTAACCATAATAAAAGCGCCAAGGTATCAACAGTAGTATTTTTATTTTTAAATTAGTAGGAAAAATTTATAAAAACTTCAAATCACTGGACTGAATTAAAAATAAATTAGGATACAAACTCAAACGTTGGAAAACGAATAATACATTTAAAATTGAAGAGCTACTAAATTTATTTCATATCAAAAACTGTTTTCCAGGGATTTTAATTGCCTTTCTAATTTTAAAAGTGGATTTATCAATATTCATTGAATAATTGATTGTCATTTATGGCATTGTTTCTTAATATGATATGAAATAATTTTAAAGATTATTTTACTACAAAGGAACCAAACTAACTATAATTGTTTAATGTGCAACATTAAAAAATGCATTATTAAGGTATTTCATATTGCAATTTTGATTCTATTGCAATAAGTGTCTTCTAGGAGTTCATTTGTTCATTCACATTACTGCATATTTACATAAAAAAATTTTAAAAGTAGCTCAAGTAGTAGTTTCAATAAATATATCACAACCCATAAAATGTGTCAGGGGTCGGCAAACTTTTGTGTATTGCAGGCAATGTATGATAAGAAACATGCCCATAGATTGCCGACTCCTGATCTATACCATCCAAAGAATATTATAAATAGAAAGTTATAGTGCATTTTACGAAATATGAATTTTACACAGTTACTTCTTATTATTAAATAAAATAATGCAAATATGTACCTACTTCAGTGATTAAAAGCGTACTTGTTGTAGATATAAGGAAATTCATTTCTAAAAATGCACAATTTTTGGTATATAGTTTTCAAATAGTACTAAAGCACCAACAAATGACCAGTAGTCATAATTTAGGGCATTAAATATAATTCACAATACTAATAACGGAGTTAATAGTGTAACAAATATATAGTTTGGACAAACAAATAATGAAAATTCATTACGTTACTAAATTATAAAGTCTCTTATAGTTAGGCGACACTAACAAACCAAAAGTACAATAATATCAACTACAAAAGGCACAAAAAACTCGCGCATATGCAATGTTCTCAAAACAATACGACTGTGGTACATAAATACTTAAAAAAAATTGCCCATTGAGTAACAAAAGTGATGAGCACATAGAGATAAAATTAATTTATTATTTTTATATACTGGGACGTCATTATTTTAATATATTTTTTTTATAAAAATTACAAATATTCAGTCAATTACACTATAAGTTTTTTTTTATTTGTTTTATCCATAATGTATGTAAGTCCTTTAAAATTGAACTTCACAACAAATTAATTTGTCATTAGAATTAGAGTTAAAAAGTTAGGGCATATACAGGGGAGACCATGTAATCTGCTAATTAAAAATATGCCACGAACGAAGCATTTTAGAAATAATGGTTTTAAAAATGTAATTGAATTGAAATGAGGAAACTTAATCCTTAATATATATATTATTTATACCACGTTTTCCAGTTCATTTGAAACAATCGAATTTCTTTAAATGAGAACATATTTCTTATTTTTTTAATATAAATTCTTTTAATCAGAGTTTACTTGGCAAATATCTATGAAACAATGCTCTAACATGAAAAATGTTTTACACAAGTTTTTTTAATTTCTTCCCAATAATCACAATTGTTTATAGAAATATATGTTTCCATTTAAAGAATTTCAACTGACATTAAAAGACTAAAGAGACAATACAAATTAAATGTTTATTATGAATTACACTTTTCCCGATTCCATTAAAGTACATTTCTTTCATGCGATATTTTTAATTATCAGGTTAAATGGTTCGCCCTGCAAAGTAGCATGAAACAATTTTTTTAAAACAAGTAATCAACACCATTAAATAAAAATTGTTCAGCTTTGAATAAACAGAAGTTTGCTAGTAGATATATAAAATATAAATATTATAATATTTGTTACAGTAATAAATATAAATACACTTTAACAAAATTTATAATGTATATAGGTTAAAATTGCAGTATGACCGATATGTTACAGGTTTTATAATATTACACCGCATAAGCATAAAGTTGGTGCAGATTGTAGACGATGGATAACCAAACATAAGGCACACCTGGTGGTTTAGCAGGGATAGCACAACGTCAGTAATTTCCATCTCTACTTGATATTTTCACATTTGATCGGGCCGAATTTAATGTTCTGCAACATTTTATTTTTCAATTAAGTCACAATTGGTTATAAAACAAAGTGTAGAAGAAGCAATGTCTACGTTTTAATGCTTTTTAGTAACAAGGAAAATGTTATACCTTATTACACATTATATATGTGGTGTATGCATGAATTAGACATGAACAATGCTATCTCGATGTACACAAGGGGTTACTATTGTATTTAAGCTATATGAACTAAACTGTGCATTGTACCTTATAAAGTTGACCTTGGAGTTTCTCTTGAACCGAAAATGTTTTGTGCTAATCAAGAACAAACACTTATATACACAGGCATTGAGTTTCTTAGGAATTTCCCTCATTTTCCTTGCCCTATAACTTAAATTGCTTGATGGTCAATGTATTAACTCAACGTCGATTTGCAGACAGAGAGTGTTCATAGAACATCATACTAATTTATAACAGGTACTTGCAACTCTTCGAACCCTCACCAATAAACAAGCAAATGGTTCAGAAGTTAGAGATGAATATTAATGCAAGCAAAATCAGGATGAGTAAATGTAATGAAAAAATTTGGTAGAGCATTAGGCAAGAATTGTTTGTTCTGTTTTGCGAAACAAGCGATGCTCCCCTAACCATCCCTCCTAAATTTACTCATACTCACTCATCCTGTAACATTTCCCATACTCCTTACATATCATTCTCAATAAGAACGGACAACAGTATAATAAATAAGGTTCAAGTTACTGAAACTGTCGCTCTAAGAATATTATTACATTTGGAACATAGCCATAACAAGATATACAGGGTGTCCCAACCTCGGCGGATCGGTGGATTGTGGGTTTATTACTGAAGATAGACCAAATGTGTATATACAAAAGTTATATTGCATTAAAAAATGTACCTTCTTAAAATATTTTTGATCTCCTAATATAATTAGGGGGCGCGCAGGGGACATCGAGTCCATTTTGTTAAATGGCACGCCACCATTTTAAATTTTTTTCTTAAATCTACTTATTTATACCTTTCCAACGGTACCAGGTTTGTAATGTCTAAGATCAATATTTTTCTAAATATTAATTTTTTTAGATAATTTTTGGCAAAAACGTTTACTTAAAATTAATTCTCAGAGAATCGATTAAAGGTGGTTGTTTTAAATTGATCAGTGTTTCAAGGGGAAACTTGTCCGATGCGAATCCAGTCTGTTTTATTTTTATGATACTAAATGGGGGCTCAAAAATATGGATTAAAAACGATAAAATTAAAATGGCACCAATTCATTTTTTTTTAAATGGAATATTATTTTCTTTTCATATTATAAAAAGAGATTAAAAATGTAATATTTTTGTATAATATTCCCTATACCTAAGTCTAACCGATTATGATTTTTCTAGAAAAAAAATTTTTCCTTACGAAATTTTGAAGTAATCGAATATCTCCTAGTTGATACTTTCATCGCTTATTTAGAATTTATAAGAAAAAGTAAATATTTCTTTTTATAATTTAAATAATGTTTTTAAGTCATCGTTTTAACAATGGTCGAATTAACACCGCACAAATGTTTGTTCTACAGCAAAATGTATTTGTCAATTTAATTTGTCATTTTAATAACGTCAACTGGTGAAAACTGTTGTGTATTTGTGGATAAAAATTTTGTGCGATTATTATGTAGGAACCCTCAACTCCCAATCGGTTAAATTTAGGTATAGGGAATGTTATACAAAAAGATAAAAATTGTAATCTATTTTTATATTATGAAAAGAAAATCATGTCATTCCATTTGAAAAAAATGAATTAGTGCTATTTCAATTTTAGCGTTTTTAATCCATATTTTTGAGCCCCCATTTAGTAACATAAAAGTGAAACAGACTGCATTCGCATCGGGCAAGCTTCCCCTTGAAGCACTGATCAATTTAAAATCCCCACCTTTAACCGATTCTCTGAGAAATAATTTTAAGTGGAGTAATATTTTGACCAAAAATTATCTAAAAAAATTAATATCTCGAAAAATATTGATTTTAGACATTACAAACCCGGTACCGTTGGAAATGTATAAATCAGTAGATTTAACAAAAAAATTTAAAATGGTATGGTGCTATTTAAGAAATTGGACTTGATGTCTCCTGCGCGTCTACTATTTATATTAGGAGATCAAAAATATTTTAAAAAGGTACCTTTTTTAAAGCAATATAACTTTTGTATTTATACAGTTGATCTCTCTTCAGTAATAAAGTCACAATCCACAGATCCGCCGAGGTTGGGAAACCCTGTATAAACGACTTCCCGAACATCAGGGCAGACGGCATCTATATGTACGCGGATGACTCGTCGTTCTTAAACATTGGAAGGGATGAATCTTTAGTGAGTGCAAAAACCGCAACAACGATGTTGGGGGCCGAAAAATGGTTCGCAGCGAATGGACAAAACCGAGGTGGCGACCTACCACACTGGGGACCGTGAGGGGCGGGCGTCGTCGGTCAGGTTTTTGGGGGTTTGGTTCAGAGAGGACATGAGATGGGATGATCACATCTCGGTGACCTGTAGGAGACTGTCCACGGCGATATACACTTTGAGATTTTTAATGAGGGAAGCAACATACCAAGAGGCGAGAATAGCGTATTTCGCTAACTTTCACAGTATTATGACTTATGGCCTACAGATTTGGGGAGCTTTGTCGGGGTCGGTGGATGTGCTGCGTCTTCAGAAAAGGGCGCTGCGGGTGCTTTTCTCGGTGAATCGGAGACACTCTTGCAGGGAGCTGTTTGTGCGGGCGGGTATCCTGACCGTGTACGCTTCTGGCTTTGCGGTGGGCGCGTGATCGCGCGTGTGGGGGGAGTGCTGAGAAGGATCACCCATATAGCACTCGGCGCAGGGCGGATAATAATAATAATAATAAATTTTATTCGGCCAAAAGTTACAAAACCATGTCAAAGGGGCACACATTAAATATGCTACAAAAACTTAAGTGCTGAAAAGTTCTGGTGTGAATTCCTGTAGCCGGTACATCGGGTGATCCCTCAGCAGTCGACACAGTGTCCTCGAGTATGTGTAGGAATTCATAGACCTGACAGATTGGGGCAGCCAATTGTACCACTTGCACCCGTAGTAAGAGACCGTCTGTTGGGTTCTCTGTAGACGGTGATGCGCGGTCACAATTGCATTCCTGTTCCTTGTGCTGTATTCGTGATAGTCACCATTTATGGTGAACATTGATTTATTTGCGTGAACGTATTCCATACAAGTCAGTATATAGAGGTTTGTAATGGTGAGTATTCCCTTACTTATAAAAAGTGGTCTGCAACTGTCCCTTGATTGAGCGCCACAGATTATCCTAATTGCACGTTTTTGCAGTCGTAGTATATTCGATGTT
>JAWQRP010004163.1:0-12268 GCA_033557875.1 Quadriops clusia | reverse complement strand
AATCAATGAAATTTGGTATGTAGGCATTTTCGCTAAAAACGAAACTGGTATTAAGTTTTGGGTTTATTCGGGAAACAGGAAGTGGCAGTTTACCTGAAAAAGTAGTGAAAAATTTTCATGTAAAATGGAACTCTTTCAAGTAAAGTGCCATTTTGCTTGAAGGGATTTCTTTCAAATTTTGAACTAGCTTTCGAAATAACTTAAAATTCACAGATATCAAATTTTAGCAGAATTGTCCAACCGGAAGTGGTAGTTTACCTGAAACGGAAACGGAACTCTTTCAAGTAAAGGGTCATTTTGCTTTAAGGGATTTCTTTCAAATTTCGTACTAGCTTTAGAAATAATTTAAAACTCACAGATATCAAATTTTAGCACAATTGTCCAACAGGGACAGGTCTTATTCATTAATTTCTTAAATATGCATATTTAAAAAATTGATAAAAAAGACCACTTCCGGTTGGGCAATTGTGTTAAAATTTTATATCTTTGAGTTTTTCGTTATTTCAAAAGTTACTACAAAATTTGAAAGAATTTCCTTGAAGTAAAATGGCACTTTACTTGAAAGAGTTCCACTTCCTTTTCAGGTAAACTACCACTTCCGGTTGAGGGATTAAGTTAAAATTTGATATCTGTGAGTTCCTCGATATTTCTGAAGCTGGTACAAAATTTGAACATAATCCCTTAAAGCAAAATTGTACTTTACTTGAAAGAGTTCCGTTTTGTATGAAAATTTTTCGTTGCCGTTTCAAGTAAACTGCCACTTCCGGTTTCCCGAATAAACCCAAAATTTGATACCAGGTTCGTTTTTAGCCAAAATGCCTAGATACCAAATTTCATTGATTTATCTCAAGTAGTTTTTGAGTTATCGTATCATCATTTCTAAAAAAGAGCCACATAGCATATATATACCAACAAAATTGGATCTAGCAGAATAAACCGTTAAAAAGTGACCAAAGCCTTTTGACCTGAAATTAGTCTAAAAAGATACATTATATGACAGGAGACAAAACTGCAAAGTTTTAACCCCATATACCCCCTAAGGGGGCTGAAAATAAATAAATAAGTTTTAACATTTTTATTTTTTTACGCCGTTTCTAATTGACCGATTAATTTGAGATTTTCCACAAATAATCCTTTTATGTAGTGCCATTTGTGAAAAAAATGGGACGCCCTAGGGGGCATTATTATTCAGAAAAAAATGCATGTTTGTTTTTTGAGCTTCTCGGAGGGTACCTTGCCGGTTCGGCACAATCACTAATTTTTAGTATAATATGTGTTCATGGGTTAGCTATAACATATTAAAAATTCATCCAATTTGGAGTAGTGGAACAAGACGAAAAAAAATAAAATTGTATTATGAACGAAATAATACCTATAGTATGCTTTAACGAATATGAACAAGGGACGTTAGTTCCAAATTTTTTTTAAAATTTTGTACAATTTAAATTCTGCACATCTTTATCAAAGGTAAACTAAATAAACCTTTAAATAAAATAAATGATGATGGGAAAGAATATTTATAACAAACGCAGGCAAAATATAAGATTGTTTACTAATGTAGCGATGAATCACAAATTCGTCCGATTCTTGCTAACGTACGCTCTTGCACAAGGCGTATACCTGTTGATGTGTGTTAAATAAAGAAGACATTTCGCGTTCGTCTTTGATAAAAAAGTGAGGCCGATTTTAAAAAGATCCACATTGTTGAGAACTCGATTAAAATTCAGAACATCTAAAGCTGGCTTCACACATCACTTCGTCGCAACATAATTGTGTTTCGATAAGTTATGTAATAATAATAATAATGGTAATGATAGTGATAGTCATAGCGACATCGACAGGGACAGTGGCAGAGACAATGATAATAATAATAAAAAAGTTGACCAAACAATAATAATGACTTTATTCATCTCCTACTTGATTATTACGTTCATAGTTCGTTTTCACCAACGACCATGAAAAAAATAGTCCCTTGAGATTAATTTCGCTGCAAAACAGCAACAAAATTCCCTTCAAAGAGAAATTTGCCGAAACACGATCTCCTGTCTGATGTGCGAACCCACCTTTAGATTCCCAAATTCTCTATCGAGCCCTGGACGATGTGTTGGTTTTGACAATGGGTCGTACTCTTTTATCAAAGACTAACGTTTGACTTGTTTTCTTTGTCTAACTCGCATCAACAGGTGTGCGCCTTGTGCAAGAGCGTACGTTGGCGAGAATCGGATGACTTTGTGAGTCATCGCTACATTTGTAAACAATCTCATATTTTGTGTTGTAAATATTATTTGCCATTATCAATTAATTTATTTGATTTTTATTTAGTTTATCTTTGATAAAGACGTGCAGAATTTAATTGTATAAAACCAAAAAAAGTGTTTGCATTTAACATATTCCTTGTTCATATTCGTCAAAGCATGTTACATATAGGTGTTGACTTCGTTTATAGTGCGATTTTATTTTTTTTTCATCCTGTTCCACCACTCCGAATTGGATGAATTTTTAATATGTTATAACTAACCCATGAACACATATTACACTAAAAATTGCCGATTGTGCCGAACCGGGTTGGTACCCTCCGAGAAACTCAAAAAATAAATATGCATTTTTTTCTAAATAATAATGCCCCCCAGGAGGTCCCAATTTTTTCACAAATGGCACTACCTAAAAGGATTATTTATGGAAAATCTCAAATTAATCTGTCATTTAGAAACGATATAAAACAATAAATATGTATAAACTTATTTATTTATTTTCAGCCCCCTTAGGGGGTATATGGGGTTAAAACTTTGCAGTTTTGTCTCCTGCCATACAATGTATCTTTTTAGTCTAATTTCAGATCAAAAGGCTTTGGTCACTTTTTAACGGTTTATTTTGCCAGATCCAATTTTGTTGGTATATATATGCTATGTGGCACTTTTTTAGAACTGATGACACGATAATTCAAAAACTACTTGAGATAAATTAATGAAATTTGGTATTTAGGCATTTTCGCTAAAAACGAGACTGGTATCAAGTTTTGGGATTATTCGGGAAACCGGAAGTGGCAGTTTACCTGAAAAAGTAGTGAAAATCTTTCACGTAAAATGGAACTTTTTCAAGTAAAGTGCCATTTTGCTTTAAGGGATTTCTTTGAAATTTTGTACTAGCTTTAGAAATATCGAAAACCTCTCAGATATCAAATTTTAACAGAATTGTCCAACCGGAAGTGGTAGTTTGCCTGAAGGGTGAATGTCACTCTCTTAAGTAAAGTGCCATTTTTCTTTAAGGGATTTCTGTAAAATTTTGTAGTAACAATGAGAATAACAAAAAACTCACATATATAAAATTTTAGCACTATTGCCCCACCGGAAGTGGTATTTTTTAACAATTTTTTTATATACTCGTATGTACATAATAAAAAATTATTCAAACATCGCTCTTTATCCTAATGTGAATCTGTCTTTTCTTGTCTTGTCTTGTGCCTTAGAAATATACGAGAAAGTCGAGTGAAGACCACTCCATATTTTTTAATTTTGTGCTTTTTTAATTTTGTGCTGTTTTAAATTTTGTGCTTTTTTTAATTTTGTGTTGTTTTTAATTTTGTGCTTTTTTTAATTTTGTGTTTTTTTTTGTTTCAGGTGACTGCTGGCGAACTGTTCGGTAAGTATTTTGTATAATTACAGATTCGATTGCTATTTCTATTAATTCCTGCAGATATTTGTTATTTTAAGAATGAAGTTACGTGAATGAATAACATTTATTAACTCTTAGTGCCCATGCTTAAATCAAAGAGAATCTAATGGTTCTAAACGATAAAATTGCGCCAAATATTGCTGGATATTATTAAATAAACAGAGTAAGATTATTACTTTCGTGCAGGTACGCAACTGCGCCAGAAAATTGGAAATCTTATTTTATCGCAAACCGCATCGTGTGGTCTATGCAGGCAGACACATATTTCATGGTTAGGAAACGTACGTAGCAATATCATACCCTTTGCCTGCCCGGGCGTAATAGAAGGCTTATTCATTTATTAAATTTACTGGTTTATCTTATTTTACTGGTAGGATAGATAGAAGGGTAGAAGTAGTAGGGGTAAGTAACTTCGTTAGTTTGTGTAAAGAAAAGCACTATTCCTGACAGGGTTTTTATTCATACAGAAGGCGACCGGTTTCGTCAATTAAGACATCTTCGGGCCTCTAGAAAACATACATGTCCAATATAACAAAATTTCTATACTAGCCAAAATTGGGTGTAACGACGCAACTTACATCGACTTGAGGGTGCCTCGGAGGCAAACATTACATACGGTAGGGGTATGGATGTATACATTTATACAAATCAGTTGAGCTAGCTGCCACTTAAGAGTGTGAAAACTGATAAAGAGAAAGAAGAAAATATTGAGTGAAAGATTTTTTATATACAGAACACATTGTAGTTCGTATTAGGGACACATCGTTACCCGCAATCAAGCAAACCATCGGCGAATTATTCGAGCAATAATGCGCAACAATGCGTTTGAAGTCTCTATTATCTAGGCACGTCTGGTGCAGATGAAACGCTGGAAAGACACCATCAGCTGCTATCGCAATTATTCCAGCAGGTTGTCTATCATATGTAACTATAACTATAATATCTGTGTCCGGCGAGGACTGCTTTTCAGACAAAGCTTCCGTCATAGCTGTGTGAGGCTGTGTACATACAACTCAATGCATTTGCTGAAATGGCTAATGTGGTCATCGTAGGTGAACACTTAAGTAAACTTAAGTAAACTTAATTATAATCAGATGAATTAAAATGAAAATACTTCAAGTATTATTTAGGTTTATTTTAAGCACGCGTTATTTACCATTATCCTCTCAATAACAGTAAATATAAAGTCTCTATTATGCTGAGTAAAGAACCTCCAATAAAGAGTCCGAAAGCTCCTCCAATAGAGCCCACTAAATCCAAAGAAGTCCTCACAACGTTTCTTTTGAATCTAAACGAGGGTAGGTTCTGCATTCTTATCAAAATCTCGCTGTTGGTCGTTTTTACCCTAAAATTAAGGTAAAGGTTAAAGGATTAAAAACAATGAGTGCACCAGAGATAGTGAAGATGTCAAGTAATGCGAGATAACAAATAATGCGAGGTAACAAATAATGGAAAATAAATAATGGAAAATAAATGCGGAACAGGTGATAAAGAGGACAAAGAGTAATTAGATGGCGGGCTTTAACAAGCTAATGAACGCTAAGTGCGATGTGAAGGTTTAAAAATTCAAATTGGTCAATGCCGGTTTATTTTTGACGCTGGAGCCCCAAGGGGCGCGTGATCAGTTTATCACAGGTCTTGTATCTCCGGCATTTACATAACATACCCCTTTCGCTCGGCGACTACTTTATATTCAGGTTCAACACATGAGGGAACACATTCGCACACCAAGCCCGCTTTATCGAAACCTTTAGCGTGTAGTCTGTTCACAGTTTCTGAAACAAAACACCAGCACGAGGGCTCAGATTATTTATTGGTTTATTTTGGATTCCGCCAGGAAGGCGCATATTTACCGAAGTTGTCCGTGAGGCACAAAAGACCGTCGACGTCGCACATCCTCTGCTTGCCTGCAAGTGATTCGAAGGGTCATGAGCAAATTCGTTTAGCTTAATTAGTTAATTCAAGAATACGCAATTCAAAATCAATTTAATCTGATAATGAACGTAAACATTATATGTTGAGTATTCAATGAATAGAAAAGTATCTTACTTAATTCTGGCATCAGGTGATGGGTACAGTTGCACAAACGAATGTGATTATCCGCATGGCATTGCACCACGCAAGTGGAGTAGCTGTAGTAATCGTGAACAATAAGGTCGTCGGTTTTTTCCCAGGGAAATCTGCAGCCCCTCTGCTCAATAGGGAGACGTTCAACGTTCTCGTCGTTTTCAATCTCGATTACATTTATCGTAATGTTGTAAGCTTCGCCGAGCATGACGTCTTTCTTTTGATCCGGATCCGAATTTATGAAGGGGACGTCTTCGGGCGCGTGAAAATACAACTGGAGATAAATACTCGTTAGGTGCCATTTTGTTGCAATTATCTCTTTTCATGTAATCAGTAATAATGTTCTTAATCTCGTTTATTACTTTTGATATTGATGCTGGTTCTCCCAATTGGGATTACCTAAAGATTTGTCCAACATTACCATCGTTCACTCCGGGTGCACAGGTTAAACCCTCGGCACAGATTCATCTACTTACTTCATACTTAAAACGGGGAAGACTTGGAAGTCTAACAACGTTAATGTTCAATTTTAATGCAGGTTAATTTTGTGTGTCAGCAAAATAACCAGCATCAATATTTAAAGCAATCAGTAATGTTCATTTACACAAAAAATACTTAGATAAGCCATTTTATATTACCCTAACGTCATCCAAAGTTTCAATAAACAGCTCTCCTGGTCCAGTCTCTCTGTTAGACTGCAACACTCTCGAATGTAATCCAGCTCTAAAAAACGAACTTCTTTTAACTCAAAACGAAACATCAATACAAAGACGATTTGTTTTAATCTCAAAAGAAAGCATTACTCAGTATGTATGGAATTGATGGCGAAGCAAATCCCATATTCCGTGTCGATAGGCAGGAATTTGTCGCAGCAATTAAACTCCTCGTCGTTCCATCGACAAGTGTTCATTATGAGGGAACATTTCCTCCGGAACTGCAACAGCAAGCAAGCCCTCTTTTACTAAGACCGCGGGATTTTTAACGCGAGCGAGAATCGCTTGAAATTTTAATAAAAGCCCTAATCCATCAAGGTTAAATTTTACTTTTTACCCTCAGAGCTAGCTCCCTGAAATTAAGCTTCTTGCACTCGTCGCAAGGCGTTCCGCAGGAATAGCAGCTTCCCGTGAAAAATATTATGTCCGAGATAAATTCTTGCACTACGGAGTAGCTCTCATTCGGCGCCCTGTCAACAATTAAATTTCGTATAGACTTACGCCCTTAAAATATTCACCTTTAAAATATTCGCCTTTAAAATATTTACCTTTAAAATATTCGACTTCAAATATTCGATTTAAAATACTCGTCTTTAAAATATTCGCTTTTAAAATATTCACCTTCAAAATATTCGTCTTTAAAATATTCGCCTTTAAAATATTCGCCTTTAAAATATTCACCTTTAAAATATTCGCCTTTAAAATATTCGCCTTTAAAATATTCGCCTTTAAATATTACAGTTCACCCTTAAAATATAAAATAAATGAAAAAACCACAACATTTCTTATGCTCAAAACAACGCCATGCTAAATTATGAAACATTTCATCTTGTAAGTAAAAAGTTGTTCCGCGTGCATAATTAATCCCGAAAAATGAACAATATAAATTTGTTTCTCGCCGTAAATATGCTTTGGAAGCACTCTCTCTTTGGAAGTCGTCTGACTCCGTGAAAACAAAATTTCTTTTGAATCTTTATCACAAGAGTTCGAATTTTATCTGAATAGAAATGTATGTGAAGTTCCAGGTCAAAATGGTAGATGTTTAAAAGAAAAAGAAAGCACTGTTCTTGACTAATTTATTAGTTCAGAAGGCGACCGGTTTCGTCCGGCTAGGACATCCTCAGGCCTCTAAAATGTGCACATCCAGATAAACATATATAAAAAACAATCAAAACATAAGGGAACAAAATTTAACTTTTTTTTTGTTGCATGGAATTTTATGCCTGTTGTTTACTAATTTAAGGTCGCTGATTTCAAATCTACCCTCATTTGATTTTTAGCAGCTCTAGTTTTTGAGATACAGTTGTCACGCATATTTTTGTACTAGTCACATTTAAACTTCAAATAAACCGATCTGTTTTTAAAAAAAATTTTTTGTTTAACAATGTCTACGTCGGGAACGATCTGTAAAAACGACCCTAACTATTTTTGTAACGTCTATGGTGAATATACATTCAAAAATTGTAGACTTAGTGCGTCGGAGATCATAAAACAGGTGTATTTTGATTACTTTGGATTCCCTTTGGATACCCGTGACAAGTACTGGCTCCCTCATATGGTATATAAAAGATGTGTGGAGTCTTTGAGATTATGGGCGAATAAGAAAAGACCCCATTGTAAGTATCAAACACCAATGTTGTAGCGCGAACCTTCCAATCATCAAGATGATCGTTATTTTTGTGTGGTTGATATAAACGGGATTAATAAAAGAAACCGGTCGAAATTGTTTTACCCTAACTTGTTATCTGTTACTCGACCAGTCCTGTACTCCGACGATGCGCCAGCTTCTTCATCTACCCAAAATGATCACGAGTTAGAAGAAAAAAGCTCTTCTTCAAGTGATGAAAGTGGGACAACTGATTTTAACACAGATCTTTCTTCTGAGCCCCAGCACTTTAATCAGAAAGACCTCAGTGCATCAGTCAGAGACCTTAGTCTATCTAAGAAAGCATCGGAGATTCTAACTTCTCGATTAAAGCAAAGAAATCTTTTAACCCCAGAAACAAAAATTTCATACTATCGTAACCGAGAGACAAAATTGCTTTCATTCTTTTCTGAAGATGACGATTTTGTTTTTTGTTCTGGTGTTCCTGGTTTATTGAAAGCGATGGGAGTACAGAAGTATAGTCCAAATGAATGACGTTTATTTAGTGATTCCTCTAAATGTGTACTTATTCATAACGGCAATAAGCGGGTTCGATATCGATTGCACATTCAACTACAATCAAAGAAGAATATGCTACTGTAGGTGCTGTTATGGGTAGAATCAAGTACAACGAACACAAGTGGCTGATATGTGTAGATCTAAAAATGGTGAATTTTCTTCTTTGACAACAAGGGGGCTATACAAAATATCCTTGTTGTATTTGTTTGTGGGACAGCAGATCTAAGTCTGAGCACTGGATTAGAAAAGATTGGCCTTCCAGGCAAGCTATGGTTCCGGGAAAACTGAATGTGATAAATGAACCCCTTGTGCCCAGGGATCGCATAATACTGCCACCTTTACATATCAAACTAGGGCTTATGAAATAATTTGTTAAAGCTCTGACCAAGAATGGTGTTTGTTTTAAATACATCTCTAAAAAGTTCCATAATTTGAGCACAGAGAAACTTAAAGACGAAATTTTTGATGGTCCACAAATAAGAAGGTTGATAAAGGATGAAAACTTTAATAGTTATATGACTGATAATAAAAAAATGCCTGGAATGAATTCATTTGAACTGCACAAAATTTTCTGGGAAACAAAAAGGATGAAAACTATGCGGAGCATATTGAACTGATGTTGTCACACTTCCAGCAGCTTGGTTGTAATATGAGCATCAAGGTACACTTCCTCCACAGCCATCTTATAAAAGAAATTTTTTTTAGAAGTAGTGGTTGTTTTTCTAATGGTTTTCTTAATAAAAAATATATTTTTCTTAAAAACGCGTTTTAATTATATCTCAAAAACTAAAGCTGATACAAACAATCTGACTTCGGATCGGAAATCAGCACCCCGAGAAAATATAATATTAGTCATAATATTTCATGCAACAAAAATGCTGTTTCCTTGTGAAATAGTACAGAAATGGAATGTTAAGTTATATAATATATTAGAAAATAAATCTTACTTGTAGTCAAAATATTAAACTTGTGCAAATAGCACATGGGTGGTCATTATTTGTAGAACAATAAAAGATGAACGAAGAAAGAATTATAAAATGTGTGGCTCTCTGGTTCGAAGAAAAAGTTGTTTATGAAATACTGTATAAAGACATACTAAAGATCTAAGGCTTTAAAGACAGTGAAAGGAGTGAAAACTTACGAAAAATCTAGGGCTTTAAAGACAGTTAAAGAAATAAGACAGTTAAAGGAGTGAAGACGTACCAAAGTTCTAGGGCTTTAAAGACAGTTAAATCTTTTTATCCAACTTTATCTGCTGGATTTCTTTAATATTTAGTCTATCTCTAATTTTCGTTTTGGTTTACCCAAGAATTTGTTTTTTATAAAATAGTTTATACATCCGTTTTATTTCTTTTTTATTTGCCAATCCGTCCATGTTAGAACAATCACCACAGGTAGCCGAACAAACTTTAAGGTGAGATGTTTACTAAACAGTTAACTGTGGTTTAATCGAAACAGTGCGTTCAGAGTCACACCAAAAGCAACGTAAATGGTTTGCCCCTAGCAAACGTCAAACATACCGTTCAGACTGCCAAAAAATGTTTAGCATGTTTCCGTTTACAGTCAACAGTTAAGGTAAATAATGTGCGAATATATGACGTTTGAAGAAGAAAAAAAAAATGTTACTACTTTTCTCAGTGAGAGGGCGCAAAGCCATAATACATACGGCACTTACGGGGTCCAATAGACTTCAGAACTAGTTATTTCGCAAACTGTAACAGCTGGAAATGTCGTATTCCAATCTAGGTACGTAGTCTCTGTGACGAAACTTATGGCGTTGTATCTGAAAGCATCATATGCTCCCCCTATCACCGAAAACATCGCCCCTACAGACACCACGAATATTATTAGCCACATCACCCTGGAATCAATAACAAGAATATTTTCAGATTTTGTAAAATTACTTAATTCAGTATTTGGTTTGTGCATTTGTTTTACCTAAAATTTAAATTAACTGATTGTGAGTGTATAAAGTAGAAAGGAGAAAAGTTGCACTCACCGAACGCAAGGATGTCTGGTCCTATCCGCGACGTACCTGAGGGCGTGCAAATTAGTGTTCTCCCCATAATACTGCAATTTTCTGAACAAATAGCCCATCCCGCAGGGTATTTATTTGTCCAGCGCAAAAATCCGAAAGCTTCTCGCTTTATATACCCGCATGCTTTTAGCGCTTCATTTTCCTGAACAATGAAAGATGGATATCGAATAATGTAATGGCTTAAAAAGCTTTGCATTTGCAGCGCACAAAGAAATCGCCCCGTTTTGCTGTAATTGCTCATCGCTTACAATACTTACAAATCCCGAGAAATAATAATAAAAATAGTCGATGGGAGGTTTTAGGGCTATCAAGGTGAAGGTCGCTTTGGAAAAGTCATAAAAGTTGAGAAATTCATTTATTGTTCTGTCGTTCATTCTTTCATTGGCTGCATTATAAGAGAATATGAAGAGATCCGCGAGCTGGCCATGTTCCGCGTCCTTTCTGGATGAGTGCCCATTGATTGCCTGGATTGGGTTTACTCAGGTTCCTACAATACATGCATTGTATGATAATTGGACCAGGTAACCAAACGTAATCTAATCGAGCTCATTCCGAAGGCGCTGATATAAGAGTTCAAAGAGTCCGGGTAGTTTCTCTCTCACTGGGTTCCGCTGGGTTTATTAAGTTGTGCGATCTGTCGATCTTTCCTATGTTCCACCGCTTGACGGCTGATATCGAAGGGTTGATCAGCTTAATTTATGAGACCTTGCTGATAACAGAGAGAGAAGCGTACCACAAAGGCAGAGTTCCCTTGATTTTCGCTTTAATGTCTCGTGCGTACGACGATGTATTGGAGTTAAGGTTAAGGTGCCAACAAAGGCTTACGTAAAACGACAGAAATTGCTATACCTCGTATTTCGGTGTAAAGTTCCTGTGCAGGTGTGCAAAGTTCCTCCGATATTTCTTTTATTTCTCCAAGCAAAAATAAAAATACAGGAGAAAGAGGAAAAGCTGAAAGAGCGTTTAGAGGACAAAACATTCGGATAAGTTGTAGGAGAAGGGCTCTTTCTGAAATAGCGAACGTGTCACATGCAGTGCGGCTTTGTAACATACACGCAAAATCAATGAAAAAGCGTTTAAAGTTTATAATGTGGAGGAAATGTATAAAACTTTCCCCCATATGTTGCCCGCAGGCGGTCGGACGCCGCCGCCGCCGCCGCCATTGTATCAGAAGTTGTGCTGTTTTCAAAAACAACTCTTTCGAAATAACAATGCCGCCTAGTTTCGATATGATTAATTGATTATTATTTTTGTTTTCAATAAAGCCCGCCCTCGAACGCCGCCGCCGCTGCACTGAGAATAATAAACACATAAATTCTCTCGCTTTTTACCGCACACACATGCTCGAACACACTAGCTGGCGCTTGTGTAAGCCATTCTCTGAATTAACTCGCTTTAGTTCATTTTCAGATATTATATTATATATACAGGGTGGTCCAGCTAAGAAGGCCCACTTAAATTACAGCGTTATTAACAAACTTAGAACTATAAAACTTGCAGGATTTACTCAGCACCTAAAGAGCTCCAAAAAACGCTAGTAGTGTTTTGTTTTGCCGCGCATAGTTTTTGCGCAAGCGCACTTGGATCCATAAAAGTGATGATGAAGATGAATTT
>JAWQRP010004162.1:0-12269 GCA_033557875.1 Quadriops clusia | reverse complement strand
GCTGATTGGTGGGACTAGTGGGAGGGGCTAGTGGGAGCAGTCGATGGGTGACGCCTACTGACTCCTCCCCTTTTAGAGTGCGCCTCCGCCAAAAGGTGAATTTAAACCAGCGATCCCCCCTACTAACATGGGCAATATAAATATTTTAAATTCGGAGTTGAAGCTTATTGGTCATTGATATAGCAATTGATTTTTCGCGAATTTAACTTTGAAGGTGCCAGCGCCCCAGCAGATGAGGCCGGTGGCCTGCGACATTTACTCGCATGGCTTGTCGATGTCGGCGGGATTGCAGTCTTGCGAGTGACTGACGACCAAATTAATAAAATGACACAAAGGTTGTTAATCTTATCGGCAAATGCAACCTGCGGTGAAGTTTGTCCCACAGTGGGGGTACTCTTAAACTTAGAAAGTAAGTCCCCCCGTTCGGCAAACTGACAAGTTGCCATTCCCTATGCTTCTGACATGTACGGTGTACAAACTGACTGGTCAACCTTCTATATCTCTTATGAATCGAGCAACAAATATAGTTAGTCATGTGTGTCGTGTAGTACCGAGAATCGGCCGATTCGGTTCTTTACTGTACTAGTCCAATACCGCCTAGCCTATCTTTGACCCACTACTAAAGTTTGTGTTGACAATTGGAAACAAAGTGTGTTAGTGCACTTAACTCGAGTTGAGCACCTTGCAGTTGGCTTTCGGTGTTGAGTGTTGATGCTGGTCGGTGTCGGTTTCTGAATCCGTTCTATTGAGTTTCTCGTGTAGATTCTCGCGAACTGAAGGCAACTCTTTGGCGCAGATTGAACCTTGGCCTTTCGTATCTAGCAAAAACAGGTGTTTCTTGTCACAGAATTAAGGTTTCGGCTCCGAAGAACAAGAGGCGACTGTTACGTGTGCATTCGATTTGTGTGTGTAGAAAAATATTACACACTAGTGCCAAATAGAAATTTTCGCAACTCTCGACCGCCTTCTTGAGATTCCAAATCGGGCGCGTCCGCCAACCAAACTCAAATAAATGAAGTTTGGGATTAAATTGTACATCAAACAATTATTACTTAATCCAGCAATATTGGAGGATGAAACATTACTATGATATTTAAACACAAGTGCATTAACACCTTACGTGAAAGTTGAACCTCGTGCAGATTATTTGACATAGCAAATTTATTGAGTTATTGTTGTGGAATTTTTAAGTATTGTTTTTGAATTGGGGCAATACAGCTCAAACGTAAACATGCCCGAGGATAATAACCTCGCCTAAGCGTTTGTTGCAGTGTTTCTGAATCAGTGCGAAATTTTGTGTGGCCCTAGTGTACTGTGTTTATTTTTTTAGTGAAAATGCTGAATTGTACCGATTTGGAATGCATCTTACATCACCATCATTACTACGCTCAATTACATCACCTGACACATGGAACGCACGTGGAGGAAAATGGTAAGTCTTTAATGCTATGTAACCTACATTTTTGCAAATCTACCCACATCATTCTGCCAATGATGTATGCCTCCATTGAAAATCTAGATTTCGGCTTCGCAAAGTAGTGATAATTGCCGACGCAGCCTCTTTTAGAAAGCGCCCCCTTTAATTTTCGCTAATTGAAAAACTGTTTACATAAAGCATCAAAGAATTTGTTATCCTTACGAAAAAATATTGGAAGCCAAGGTTATTTTAACTAACGATTCTTGTTTTTACCTGCGGCCTTGATGATTTACTGCACTGAGAACCGAGTCTTCTTTATACGAAGAATTCGCGAAAATATATTTAAAATTATTAACATCTAAGATATTTCGATCATCACCCACCTCACTTCATGCTTATACTACATAAATTGTTCAATAGATAAAGTCACTTTAGTCAATTCTTTCCTTAGGACGCTTCAGCTGTAACAAGTAGATTAATTGCTATTACGTCAAACGGTCTAGAACAAAGTAGGAAGAGATGAGTCATTAATTAACGCTAGATACCTATTGTAACATTTACAACACAAAAACGGATTTAAAAATTAAGCTACTAAAAATGTTTTTCGTGTTGCGTTAACGGTAGCTTAATTGTAAAGGTAAAGGCGTAAAATTTCCAAAGACGTCATCTGAATTTTAGGTGTCGGGGTCGCCATAAAATATTTAGTTATAAAACATTTACGCGTACACTTAAGTACTGATAAAAATCTATATAATCTGATTTTTGGAATAAAACACCAAAATTCAGATTTTAATTGAACTTACCGTAATAAAATACATTCTGACACCGAAAAGAACTTGTGAATGTTTTAGCATTTAAAACTGCAAACAGGTTTCGATAGCTCAAATTAATAAATGGTTGTTAATTCTAAAGACAGGTTTTGGCTGTGTGAATTATATAAGGAATTATTTATCAGTGGAATTTCGGCGAATTCTTAGTCCATTATTTTCTTGTTTGGTTTATCGTTAAAGTCTCCAGTTTTTAAGAAAATGTTTATACACAAATGTTGTTTTAACTAAACCGGTCGTCTAGAGATTAGTGAAATGGTCAAGAAACTACAACTCACTTATAAAAATTTTATTTGTTTCTGGGATACGCTGTGCATGGGAATCCAGTATATTCTCAGAAGCAAGTTAATTGTTGTTTTGCATATTACAAAATATGAACACACATGAATCAGGTGTACATATCAAGGAAGGGACCACTTATTCATATACAATACTCATCATCATTCTATTGCGGTTACATAATGGGTATAATTTAGTGTTTACATACGAAATGTTTATTCACTAACTGCCATGATGAAGGTACATACGAGCAAGAGCATCATCATGTTTGTATAACTAGCATATTAAAATCATATTTAGATGTTCTGTAACGACCTTTATTACTAACAAATTTGTATTACTTTATTAGGTATTATTACTTGTAGCGGTCGCCACTAAAATTAAATAGATTTGTTTATTTTTAAATCTATGGTCAAGTGCACAACACGTGAATTCTTTTGTCTTAGTTCTTTGTAAAGTAGTTTTATTGCAATTAATAAGGCTACTTAAGGAGGAACTGGCAAAACAGCCTATAAGTACAGGGTAACATTAAGTTGCCGCTCATTGAATGATTATCCCAACAATTGAATGTAATTTAACGTATCCTTATTGTCATTGAAATTGCCAGAAACTATTAGCCTTCGCTGCAGTTTTCCTTCGGATGAATCTGACACTGATACACGTAGACATCATAAAAATATTGATCGGTTCATTGCCACGTCCGTAAATCTCCGTCAGTGGTAAACTTGGTGTAAATTTATTGATGAGAAAAATTTAATGAGAATTGACTTAAACGATTATAAAAATAACGTTACTAAAAATAAAGCGTTATAATTAGATACAAATAAAAAGATAACAAAAATATTTGAAATACTAGTTAGTGTTCATGTGTGACTTACTATTATTTAAACCATGACGTAGCTGCATCATTTTAGTATGGCTATTAGGTATGTATTTACTTGCTTTAAATGCTTCGTTTAACCTTCACCTAAAATTGCACCGATTAAACCATATACTCGTTTTGTGTGAAAATTCCACTTCCAATGGCAACCTACGCGAGCTGGCTTCTTTTTAATTTTTCCGTCCATAAGCGTCAGATGTTTTAAATTACATTTCCATTCGGGGCAGAATTGTTATTGTTAATAGCAAAAAATACATAATTCACAATGCGTGTCGTATACAGAGTACTTGCACATTATCTTGTGTCTATAAGATCATATACGTTCAAGCGTTCGTATACTAACAAGTATGATACATACTGGGCGTTTCAAGGCGTCCCCTTGCTTTGTAAAAATCAGTTGTAAAATTGCCGTAAATACTGTGTTTAATTTTACGAAAGTTTCTTGATCACACTCAACTCTCACCAACTTTTATAATTTTTGGAAAAAAGGGAAAGGATGTTGAACTCCAAGAAGGTTTAGAAAATTTGTTTGCCTAATTTTTCTCACAAGAAAGTGTTTAATATTCTCAGGTTAGTAATACTTAGAATTATTTCATACACGACTTCATTTGTACATTACAAGAATAATTTTTTAAAGTTTGGTAATGATTTCCCAATCAGAATTTCCAGATAATTACCTAAAAAGTAATGTGCTCTGTACCGCCGTGAGTAAAGGACTTCTTCGTTTGATGGTTCTAGAAGTGTCCTGTTCCCCAATTCGCTATCCATGTTATTATATTTATTGAAATGGAAATAATTACTTGCAAGCAAATTTTTATTGATTATAGTTGCACTACTTGTTTCGACCCTTCGCTAGGATCATCTTAAGGCGCTTGAGTCTGTTAATGAATAATTTTCAAAGAGATAAAACATTTTTCTAACGTACAAAACATATTAAAACGGTATAATACCAAAAACTTTTATGGATGGCTAAACTGCGAGTTGATTTTTAAGGATACAAAATAGGTCTGACAGTCAATGTGGTGGCGGATATGTTACCATACATAAAAGTGTTTGGTATTATACCGTTTTAATATGTTGTGTACGTTAGAAAAATGTTTTATCCCTTTGAAAATTATTCATTAACATACTCAAGCGCCTGAAGATGACCCTAGCGAAGGGTCGAAACTGGTAGCGCGGCTATAATCAATAAAATTAGCTTGCAAGTAATTCTTGTGTTTTACATTATTTCCATTTCAATATATACACTTGCTGGGATCTCAACATGCATTATATTTATTAGTTGAAACGTATATTTTCACAATTCAACAGAGAACCAATATCGTCCCGAAATTGCAAGAAGTATATTTATTGATATATTTTAATTATTGTATCATTTTTGAAAATATAACTATTCGAAAATGTAATTTTTTGTAAATAGTCTCTGACAAAAATTCGGTTCGATGCTAAATAAAATTTTATCTTTTTCTTTTTTTTATATGTCTTGAGGAACTTCTTAGGTAAAATATAGGGCGCAAAATTAAGAGAAACTGTTGTAGTTAAAAATAAACAAATTTTTCCACTCGGTTTTCTTCTAATTTGTTAATTAATTTGGAAAAAGCAAAGTGTCACATCTCACAACACATTAGAAGTAAATATATTTGTAAATTTTAAAAATCGAACACTTTTGTGTATTGGAAATGACCTCGGTAAACTATTTATTAATATCCCCCTTTTCCTTAAATGAAGGCATCAAATGATTTATTCCGATACAAACACTTTCATATAAATTATTGATCCAGGTTAACGAAAATAATAAATTCTGGTGAAGGCGAATATTCAGGTCAAGTCTGGTAGAAAACATCTCGATGCACGCGAACGGATAAAATTCTTGTTTTGCAAACTATTAGGTTTCTTAGCACATGTTATATTAAACTTATAGATCAACGGTGTTAATATAAATTTGTCGCCAATTGAAACTCGAAGAAGTTGCGTCAAATTAACTCATAAGGCACTGCTTATTAAAAGATGTCTATATTATTTTTGCTATTGAACCCATTTGCGTCATGAAGGATGTAGCATTGATGTTACAGATAATAAGGTGTTAAAATACAATCGGCAGTAAATTTTAACTGCAGAATATGAACGTGGGGAATTAGCAAGTAGGCATTCTTATTCACTGTACACGTATTTACAGTAACGTACGTGATTTGAACCAGTAACAGCATTGTTGAGGTCTAAACATTATTGTTATCTCTCATTTGAACGAATGAGACCAATTTCTTACTCTATATGTCAATCTATAAATTCATTGTCAAATAGTTATCTGCTCTATTCTGGGGACGTAGCTATATTTTATATCAGTACTGCTTTATATCGACAATATAATTATATGCAAAGTTGATAAATCACAAGATATTTTATAAATAAATAATGGAAATAGATTGGATAAAATACTGGTTAATTTGGAACGTTCTATACATATAAGATTTTTAGACTAATTTGCCGTTAGCATTGAAATTAGGTAGATTAAATCAATTAAATTACTAAGTGCATTAGAGGGCGTTTTTCCGCATTTTAGTTATTTCCTTGGCGAGCAATGAACCATGATTTAAACTTACAAAAACTTTTAATTGTTTATCAATAAAATAGTAACGCGTTTTACGTTAATTTGTCAATGGAACAATACAAAAAAACCACAACAACTATTTTTTAGCTATTAGTCTTGACCGCCATTTAGTGTATGAAGTCTTGAGTCGGCAGAGCGTGAAGCGAAAAAATAAGGTCATTGGTAGCAAAGGAAATAAAAGGTTTAAGGACTGCCTTCTTGTAGCTTTTCTCTTGACGTATTGATACTAGTGAAGTTATGCCAAATTCTACAAATAAATAAGAGAAATATAGCGAACATGACGTACAAATGTTCGTAATGAAGAACCTTGATGAAAACTTCCTTAAGCTGCAAACTTCCCTTTTCTGTCAGCATGTAGAATATGTATTTATTAGTTGGAGCAGGAAATTTAGATATTCAAATGAATTTAATTTTTTGTTTCTTTTTTGCATGTAATTTTTTCGCCATTTTTAGTTTTGCGTGATAAAGTGCAAATTAATGTGACTAGCAACAGCAGTGTAATAAATATTTTAATGAACGGGTTGATTTCATGAATTACTATCGCGGAAGAACTATCCGACCTTTAAACTTAAACGCTCGAGTCCTCGGCCTTTCAATTAAAATTTTCTGGTTTCCCTATAGTCTCAAGAGTATGTAGGAATCTTAGTTAATTATTTAAAGATGTTTTGTTCCGGTTGAACGTGCAGGAAATTTATTCTTTGATGCCTCGCGATAATTCGAGCGAGCGGTGTAATGGAACAAGACAAATAAAGGAGTCAAAAGGACGTCGGCATTACGCTACAATATAATTACATTGTTTTGTCAAGGCCCACCAATATTATAATATAATAGCGTGGAATTAATTTGATTAGGTTGGCTGAGCGAAGGTAACCCTCGCCGCGTATGACTTCAATTCATCTAAAATTTCTATGAATTTGGCATATGATAGTTTTATACTATACAGCTTATAACATTAAAATATTTTCTCTTTACGCAGTGGAAATATCAGCGGTATTAGTTTTGAAACACATATTTACTTAACTGGACAAAAATAACTTTTATTAAGAATTATTAAAGTACAAGTAAATTATGCAACCATTTGCATTAAGAAAACTAAATTAAACCGGTTCGAACGAAAAATCCACTGTTCTGAGTAAGGTTGACTGGGCTGAAGTGATATCACAAGGTGGATTTCCATAAGCATAATAACTTCTTAAACCTATCACATCGAAACACAATTTGGTATTTTTTCTTCCTGTTTTGTGTGGGCCTGGGCGCATACAGGGTGTCCCCCGCGTTCAAACCATTCGAGCCTTGTTCGTTCGGAGGATCGGACGTAAAAAGTAGCATTTTATTGTGCCAAAGTTTAGCGGGCAAAAAAACAATGGGTGGCCATGACCAAACTTGTTGTATAAGTACTCGTAGCCTCTGGGCTGTAACTTGCTGACTACTCTGAAGCCTGATAGCAATGGTGAAATGGCGGCTCAAACGTTGCTTTTCGTTGGTTTGGGACGATTTTGTATTCATTTTCGGTCAGAACTTCCACGATTTACTTTCAACAAATGCTGTTATATCGATAGTTCTTTTAATCTAAGGTATTTCAGGGTTATCACGTTTATCAGGCAATGTTTTACGCTACGGTTTATGTGAAATACCCAAGTACATGCACAAGTACAGAATACATAAATGCATTGCTTATTAAATTCCACGTATGTACTGAAGTGTTAACGTTTTTTTTTCAGAAATCCATTGTAATGCAATTACTTCTGTTTAAAAGAAAATGTGTAAAATTCACTAGTGGCTCTAAATTCACGATCGGCTGTGTACGTACATATGTTAAATATTTATAACTTTAATGTCTTTCCCATTTACTTAAAACACTCTATACGATATGTTTAATTATTTGTTGTTGTGAGTTTAGTATAGAGATAAGTAATGAAGATAAATCGCCTAACGTTTTTGTGTCCCAGTAATTGAAAATGTGTTGTTTTCTAGGAGTAAATGAGTATTAAAAATGCAGGTAAAAGGTATTGTTGCAAGACTCATCTCCTCCTACCTAGATGGCGCTGTTTGTTGCCAACCAATATAATATAATTAACGAAAACAACGTAAAATATTTACGTCTGACTCTGATGAAATATTTCATTTTTGAGATTAATAACCTACGTTATTCCGCATAATTGAAAGGCTTGAATACAATGTGTGCATACTTTAGGATTACGAGGTGAAGTCGTAATATCATCTTACTAATTAATGCACAGTATAAACAATATTTCTGGTTAGAATGTATTAATTTTTACGACAATAAAGTCAACGTGACTCAGTTCAGATTTGATGTGATTCCTACGTCCGTTGTATGTTTTGTTAGATGGTTCATTAATGTCCAATTCAACAACGTTATTAAATTCGTTTATTACAAATATTTAATTTGTTTTTGTGCGAAAATGTGATTACGTCCCAAAAACCATTACTTTTTAATTGTCGTCCTCGGATAAAATTTATTCAAAATTTTACCTTATATACATGTTTTCAATATACACCATTCGTATTTTTTGATTTGCTTTTTTCTTCGAAAAATACGTAAGTATATTTGCATTGAAATAATGAGTTGGTAAAATCGACAATAGGTTTACGATTACTAAATCCAAAAAACTGTATTCTGAGAAAATTTACAAAAACTGTTATTATTAATGTACAGACTATGACTTGCAGATTCATTAGCTTCTTAAATTAATATATCAGAATGTTGCATCACTTACTGCTTATTATAAAATTAAGACGTAGAGTTTAAGTACCAATCTGTCTAGATTTTATACGGATAAAATCAGATTAAAATGAGTTAATTACTATAAGATAATAAAAAGATCCAATTTTTAAGTATTGAAATTTTCAACAATCTGTAAAACCTGTTGGGTACAATGCAAATGTTTTGAAGAGTGATTCAGTATTGATGTAACTTCTAACAGAGTTATAAAAATATTGAATTCTGAAAATAATAATTTATTTCAGAAATTTTGCTATATTTTCAAGGTTTTGGAAATAATCCATTTAAAACACACTTGTATCAATAAAAAAAAATCATACTATCTTAAAAGTAATTTATCACTAATGAACTTAGGTTGCATAATACGATTTTTCTCTTCATCATTTCTTGCCATGTGGTCTTCAACATCATTTTCTGTCATCTAATATATCATAAGCTTACAGGTACTCAGCAATAAGTAGATCAGAATATTATTAACAATCCTTTATAAGTCCCCAACGATGTCGCTCTTTACATTTTTTAACCTTTAAAATTAAATGTGCCAGGGTTTCATTTCTATAAATTTCAGCTTTTACTGCACAACCTTTGGATGAGTAGAGCAATTGTCAACAAAGAGAATGTATGAAAACGTACATTGCACACTCTTGCTACGTTTAACTTCATTTCAGTAGCTGGTACTATTTACGGAAAATGACTGCCAGTTAATCGAATGGTGTTATCAGTAGAGGTAGAAGGTCGCCCTCCTTTTGCTTTCGACTGAGGTATGTGGAATTCCGGTAAGAGTTGCTAGATTAACTTTAGTTCAAATTCAGCTAATAAGGGTTTCTCCCCAGTTTTTGCGAAATAAAACACATGTTAATTCAAAAAGATAAAATCTTGAAAATGGAAGCTTAATCTTTATACCACTTTATAGTTTTCTTTGAACTTTCTAATATACTGAGCATGATTTTGGTTTCATCTAATAAACTTCTCTTCGCATATTGTCATTGTGTCATTGTTATAAACATTGATACTTCTGTTCTGTTTGGTGCTACATCTATTTTATTTCTTCATTCTTCCATTTTTTTTTAATTCGTAGATTATTATCATGTTTATGTTAATGCTTTTAACATAGGAAACAGCTTTAGAATTCTTCAAGTGATTTGGTTATGTAAAGATGTGTTGAAATAAATACATTTATTTGTTCTTCAGTAGTCAAAAGTAAATTTGGAACCAGTACCACATTTTCTAGCACGATAGACATTCGTTGCTTGCACTTAAATTTCCAATGCATATAACAAAACACAGAAAGAAAGTTTTTTCAAAAGAATCTTCAATCAAAAAATGAGTTGTTTAAGTACAGGGTGTTTTGATGAATGTGTAACGCAAAAAACGCGGCATTGTTTGATTTTCAAAGAGGCGACAAAGGCGTGCCGAAGAAGTGACAGTTTTTATGTTACACATTCATTAGAACGCCCAGTAGATCCCTTTCAAATACGTCTTCTGGGCCACCATTTAGAAGTAGATTTTTAACTTTATCATCTGACATTTATTACTCTTTTATTCTGATCATTTCTTTGTGCATTAGAAGTAATTACACAAAGTGATTAAAAGTTGCACTTTACGCTTCCGATCACGGCTGATTATAAGACGTTTTTCTAGATTCAAACTGTTTCGTTTACCATAAGAAACGATATACTAACTTCTGTATTTCAGTTGATTGCGATCGTGTTTGTGCTTATCTTACTGTGAAAATGTTGCTATCGGCCATAATATCACTTATTTTACGTACGAATGCAAAAAAGCATTCTAAGCTCAAACCGAATTATAAGCTGAAGTAATTAAAATATATTTTCGCTCTTCCCCGCAATAGGAATCATATATTTTATAAATGGCACTCCATTATTTATAGTATTTTCTTTAAATCGTTACCCAATGCCATGAACTTCTATATTTACCATTTACTCTATATACAGCACAGCCGTCTGCAGATTCAATGTATATGAAAATATCATTCTAAGAGTGAGCAGATTAACAAATTGTAATACCGATTTCAATGAACATTTTCTTTGAAAGTTTTCTAAGATTTTAATATTAATACGTGAATCTTTAATTTATGATTCATTTTAGTTCGGTACATACTTATAAGTATCAATATTTATAAATTAATGGATTTTATTAGAAAAATCACTAGATTTAACCCAAAGAGTATCTCGTGAATAGACCATTGCGTAAGCATGCCATACAATGCTTGTTTTTCAATTTTTTTTACCAAATACAGATAACATTTTTGTAAATAGTCTTAATAATAATAACTTGCAATGACTATTAGATTATAACGAGACTACAGAAGTATAAAAGAAAATAAAGAACTATTGGGTATATAAATGAGAGGACAGTAAGTTTATACATGATCATATGTCATGATGAATAAAGAATAATGTTTGTAAAATACAATTTTTTAATAAATATTGATAAATACAACTATATAATACTACACAGGTGTAAAATGAATCATATGATAATTCTAAATTCAAGTACTTGAAATTAAATCCCAAAAGCCATTCAAACGAAATGCTCGTGGAAATCGGTATTGCAATAATTTATTAATCTGGCGCTTTGCGGCTTTGCAATTATATATTATATATATAATTATATATTATATATCTTGAATTTGCATTATTCGTATTAAAAAAAGTTTTTTTTTACCAAATACGTATAGTCAAGCAAACTTTAAAATATACACCTCTGTGGTTAGCCAACCAGAAGGCAATATAAGTGTAGTTAACATTTCATTCTGGTTACCTAATTTCGTATATATATTTTAATTCTTATCTGACCGTACAGTGAAGGCAATAAAAAAATGCAGCCCCTTTGGTATATGCAACAAGGTATTGCAGATAAGACAAGGAAGGCAGATGTATCGCTACTTTCCTTCTTTTGCACTAAATATCTGGTTGCATATAATGGGCTGTATATTTTATTTTGACAATAATCCTGAATAGCAGTTGATTTGAAAGCCTGTTACTCCATCCTCAAGTAAAAAATAAAATGAAACTATTCCTTGAAGCAAATTATTTTATTTTTTTCTTCAAGCTCACTATAATAGTTAAAACTTGCTACACCTACAGGAAATACAATGTTGTTCAAACTTACACATACCAAATATTAAAACGTTAGTCAAATATTGAACACGATCTTTTTATACAATGATATATTTACTTTTAAAATAGATTTTTTTCAACTTGTATAAAATATGCTTAGAGTTATATAGAAATTCGACTTGGCTGATTTTCTGCTAAACAGCAAGTTTTCGACATTAGTGCCTCTGTTTTTTTTATTACTTTCCATGCCGATTCTACACGAATAAAATATTATCTATGTCCTTTGTTCGGTTTTTTTAAAATACTATACAGGGCGTTTCAAAATTACACCCCTTCCTTTACACCACATATAGTACTCACCAAAAGAAGCTGAAAAGTCCCTATTGACCCCTGTCCGATCTTCAACCCCTAGGGAGATACAGCCCCTCAAAG
>JAWQRP010004161.1:0-12270 GCA_033557875.1 Quadriops clusia | reverse complement strand
CTGAGAAGCATGTCTCCACCCTCTGGCAACTCGAAAAAAGATCATCCTGTATATATGTGTAGTGTTCGACTTAAAAGATTGTTTTATTTTCATAGGCATTCATTCCTTACTTACCTATATACCTACTTTCACAACATTTATAGTCAGAATCATAATAAAAAAGAAAAAACTAAATTCAAAATATCTGTCCGTTTTGTGCGTCGTCCAGTTAGTACGACGTATTACCACCGGTCCCTTTGTCGTCGCTATATCCGGATTCTACTGTAGTTAATAGTCAATAGACAATAGTCAATAATCAATAGTAAGTATTAAATAGTTTTGTGATTGTAGAACAAATAGCATTACGAGACACAAAAATGAAAATCCACACCAGTAACTGGAAGCAATTTAATTATTTTTTTTTGAGACTTGAAATGGAAATTACCGAGTAATCGCTAGAACAAGCATTAAGAGCCAACTGGGCTCCATTAAATTGTCACAAACGATCGTTTACAAGTACTCTTGCGAAATCTGACAATATTTTTCAATTCCCGATATTTATATAGTTGTCACCCAATTACTCGGCGGGTTTTATTTCTGATTTCAAAACCTCCGAGCATTGCTAATTACGGGCATTTGTCGTCGTTCTCAGTAACTGGTCGGAACAAATTAACACAGCATAATGCACACATAACCTTCAATCTCAGGGACAAAGCGGCGGCGATATTTCCTGAAATGTCGAATTACATAAAATGAGTTATTTTTTGCAGGTAAATCCCATCCGTTTTAATCGTAGCCGGCGAAATGATTCTTATAAATATCCCTGAATGTTTACATGGGTGAATCTAAACTACATTATGGTTATAATTAGATATAATTTGGATCGAGAGTGACAGGCTGCACCCCTGCTGGGTTGGTAATCAACTAGAGGAATAATAGGAGTACTCTGACTTGCAATAAATCCAAACAACGTGCACTCTGCTCGCTCACTGCAACTCAGACGCAGCCATACTACTTTTCAACCATTGGCCCTTTTGTGCGGTGGGCACGCTACACTTAGACTATGCCTTTATAATCCGATACTGTTATTTATATTCTTGTGATTGTTATTCATCTCAGTATCAATATCAAAATGACTCCAACTAAAACTGTCTTCAACTAAAAATGTATTCAAGTAAAAATGGCTACCGAAACACCACGCATTTTCCCTGAACTCGACAAAATGTGAAATCAAACGTATTCATCCACAATTTTAAGAAATAACTGTCCTAAATCTTTCAAGTTCGCTCAGTATAAGATATTTAAGTAATAGCTCTGAACCTGTACATTCATTTGTGCAGTGCTGCAGAGATGGCAATGAATGCGAACGAAACTGCATTTACTGCTTGTTACACCTCGAAAAACTGTTAACTTTGTTAGTTAACACAGGTAAAGCGCTGTAATTTTTCCAGAAAAAAAGGTATAAATGATTTATTAGTTCTGTTTCATTGCACCTAAGAGTAGGCGACTTTATTCACCTCCTCTAATACAATTACCTTTCCATTTTCCATTTGAACACGCTCTATGGGTTCTCAATGAATCAATCTCGAGCTCTATTTTTAACGCGCTCGCTCTACTATTTGCGTTATTTAATTTGAAGAAAAGCAATTTTTTCGTGAAACCGCCGACCGGCTTAAAAATAAGGAGCGAAGAATTTAAATATGACAGGAGTTAATTTAGAAAATATTAATTGATCCGGAGCTACTGGGTTTTAAATTGAGCGTCCGAGCGATCAAAATTCCAAACTATTGTTTAGTGGCTCAGTACCTTGCCTATCTGTCAGACTCGTTAATAATAACTTGTTATAAACCATGGCCTTTTTGTTAATATCTTCGTCCTCCCTCATCAGCGCTAACAAAAGCGCCCAATAATCTTTTTATGGCAAGCATTGTAATTCCAGCGTACAGTAGAGAACAGCGGGGCTTCTGACGTCATCATTTATTATGTTGAAGCATTGATCAGCTTCGAAACTCCTTTTGTTTGTGAGAACTTCATAGTTGATGCCGTGAAGTAGTTGTTATAACCGTACAGTGTAAATCAATTTGGATGAATTACAATGAAATTTCTAATTACGTACGCGAAGAAATATACTAAGTTAGTGATATTCGTTGATTACGATCTTTTCTTTTTTTATATTATTTTCTTCTTGTATTAGTTATTACGAAAGTATCCGAGTGCCCAAACCAAGTCCGCATTTCTTAACATTTTTAATGGTGCATAGCGCGCTCGAAATTGATTATAGATTTAATGATAGGCATTCTGTGGACAAGAAACGCAATAAATAGAACGAATTAAAAAGGGGAAGATACGATAAAAGGTTACATGCGTTCGCTACCTGGAGGTGGTTGCTCTTCCAGTAGTCCAATATAATAATTAATCATCGACAACAATTGATTGAAAATTAATCAAAACTGTAACTAGACAGGTGATTGGTTATGAACGTTCACACCATAGGCGTCAAATTAGATGTTTATAAGGTTCCGGCATTAATTACTATTGGGCTTTTATTATTTTTCGAGATTAAAAGTTCGCTGTGTTGTGTCGCCTGGATTTACACAGCTCTTCAAAATGACCGTATTTTTTAAAGAAATGTTTATAGAATCGATGAGTTACTTTAATTAATTGTCAATTGTTGCAAGCTTTATGTCGACAGTTTCAGTTTTCAATACCCCCGCTTTCTTATTAAGGAAGGCCTAAGGGCCTCCTGTGTGCGTTCAACCGCCTGATTGATGGCGAATGTTAAACTGTATTCGGTTAAAGTTAAATACATGCTTTGCAACATTATAGTGAAATATTATTAGAGGTGATTTAATATCCACGAATTTTGAATAGCGCTTTGAATAACGTTATGAAAGATGTTTTGAAAAACGTGTGCACAAAGATGTTTGCTCTTCAATTAACCCACTTAACCATTTCAGTGTATCTAAATTTAGGAGAGCAAAAAAAATGAATCTTTTATGCCAGCATTCAGCGTACAATAGGACAAGGGTTTAATTTTGTTTCCACCAAATTAACAACTTGAATAAGAGTCAACACCGATTTAATTTGGTATTTAAGGGGTATTAAATTACTAAGTCCAAATGGTAAATGCTGAGATTCCTGTGTGTTCTAGCATAAAACGCAATTAATCCCTTTGTTGGATTCTTTGTAAACCGATGAAAAAATACTTATAATAGAGGGAATCTGACGCCTCGAGAAAATGATTTCGTCGGTTTATCAGTAAACAAGAGTGTTGTCGAACCAATTCAAATAAACAGCATAAAAGTGCAAATTGCAGGCGGAGCCTTTATAATAAAGTCATCTAGTTAGCGACTGGCTTTACTTTCTGATTTATTGCCATTCTTATACACTGTCGCTGAAATTTTAAGCTGCGATTTTATAATGTATGACATTTCGGGATTAGTGTCGCTGAATCTGAGTTATAGACGGCTTGAATTCTTTATGTTGAAGTTCATGTTAAACCGCCCGTGCACAATAATGTATGTTTATCACATATACCGGTTTCGAAACTCTATTTTTTGCACTTTTCGTAATTGGTGAGCCGCCATAAATATTCGCGTAAAGATACCATTCGCTTCTTTATTGTTGTTAAATGTAAAATAATGGGCTTTAATCGTCCCTCCAGTATTTTTGTATTGTATTAAAAATACAATTTTCAATGCGTTATAATGTGTTATTCTGAAATGTATTATTTTGATATCTTTTCGCCGGCAAGGATGGCGCAGAAAAGATAATTTTAATTAAAACAAAATTCCAGTTTTGTTGTTCTTCATATACACTTATCTTTCATTTCGTCTGACCTTTTCTGTACACGCATACAATGTATAAAACAATAAATTAGGATTATTTAACGATATTTTTCGTAATTACACAAGTGGAATTAACATATTATTTAATGCGTTATAAATCAGAGCGCGCGTTTATTGCCGTGTTAATAGAGATGCAATTTTATAGCTCTTAATTGTCCATCACAAACGGAAGATTAGCAACGTCCAATAAATTACGTGCAATTCCGACTTCATCCACTGTAAATCACTTTAATGTAGGAGATCGCCAGTAAAACGGAATCATATACGTAGGCACGGTCAACGTGGTACGTACATATCATTATTAGCTACCTATTCCTCCATAATCAATCATTTACCAAATGAGTACATTAACTTTTATATAATTGCCGGTGGCTAGTAAAGTCATAACCCTCTGGTTTGAACTTTAACGACCATTTTAACTACTTCCACTTAGTTAGTGACCATTCAAGACTTAAAATGTGTGCATGCCAACATCGTTAACACGAAAATTACTGGGATGAACTGTTTTGTTTCGTGTCTGTTATGCGTAACACCATGTGTAACCTTGTCGAATAAGTTGTTAACTTTATGGTTTATAATTGACTTTGGTTTGGATTCGTACCGAGCACTCGGCGGCGCTGGCTCTTATTTTAATTTGTTGCTCGTATATCTCCTTGCTAAGGACTCTCGATTCCTGCGCAACTTTTAAATGCTTCTTTGTTTTAAGTGCGCCTTCTTTAAGAATGCACTTCCATACAAAGTTGGGGCTAATTATGGCGAACTGCAAATAAGTACTTTCTGTGCAGTTGCGTTCACTGAAACTGTACAGAAAACGATATTGAATTCGAAAATTGAAACGATAATTGTAAAGGGGGTAAATTCCGTTGCGTCGTGAGATTACTAATTAAAATTTCACCTGCTCTCCTAAAAAAATCAGAGCAACGCTTAAATCAATATAGAAAAAACTAATACTAAGACGCACCGGTAATTTCAATTTAGATATTTAAATGAACACGTGCTTCATGTGTGCATCTACTTAAGGGCTGCGAGTAATTTTATTCAAGATGTTCTTAACTAGTATTAGATTATTTAATTTTTTGTCGTACTCGGAATTTTAGACCACACGTAAAATGGTATCATTTGTGAGGCCATTCGGTTTTATAGCCAGGGCTACACAATTAAGTACAATTTGTGTAGGGTTGTATGCACGGAGACCAGCTATTCAGCGCTACACTACTGAAAATAAGAAAAGCATAACCTCGTTAAACACCATAAAGTGTGGGGGCCATAAAGTGTACGGCTCCCTGACAATCGGCATTACACGGACATGAGTTACAATGTCCAACTATTGTGTGGCAAATTCCTAGATTATGCACTTTCTTAATTTGGTTAACTTATGTTGGGATTATTAAGTTATTCAGAAGGGTTTATTTATTGGAGCCGAGTCGTAAATAGCGTTAGAGACGTACGCTTGCAAGAGTGCCTTCTGGGATCCGGTTTTTATCGAGGAGTTTGTAACTCACGCCGAAGCTTCTGCGGGCGATATTTATTTAGAGTTTATTCCCGCAATTTATTGCATAACATTGGCTACAAACGTAATTTACAAGCCGAATGCTTTACCGCGCAAATTTTAAGATGTTTATAAACAGATGGCCTTTTACTTATAGCAACAACACTATAGTGCATACACTAAAGTGTACTTTGCAAAAAGGCTTTACAAGAAAGCTTTAGGATATTTCATAAGGATTCCTTAGGACGTGTAAACAAATCGTCTGCTTCTGTGCGTTGCTTAGGTCAAGATTAGAGCGCCTCTATTCCGTGCAATTAGTACCCGCTGGACTTTATAATTGGAATTTTTGTGTATTTTTTGTTCGTCTAGAAGACAAAACGCAAGTCATCCTGACATAAGAAATTCACCGGCCGAATCAAAACCAATAGGCAAACATAAAGAGAGGGCCGTTTTCATCATTATTTAAGAACGCCAGCACCCCTGAACAATATCCATCAAACTCCTGAAACTAATAGACTGTGATTTTAAAAGCCGTTAAATGATAGGTACCACCCTAAAGAGGTTTTGATTTAACAGGTAGCTTTGTGTTTATGAGCGCGCTGTGCTGTCTTTTGGACTAGAAACGAAAAAAGTTAACCCTCTTGTTGTGTGTGTGAATTGGTACATATGTACCTTCTCGAATTACAAATTTGAAAGAAGATATGAGTTATATTATTGAATACACCAAGAAACGTTATATAATAGCAATAAATTTTCCTAAGATTTAGTAATGTAATAAACATGTTTTAGTTGAATAATATTTTTTGCTTTTAAATAACCGTATAATTCTGTTCCTTTCTTTTAAATTCTCGTTACAAAGAACATAAATGCAAAATAAAAACTATTTCTTGATTTTAAACTAAATAGAGTAGAAACTATTATAAAAACACCACACAAAATAAAAGGTTGGTCCATATAACTAAAAATCAACTCTGGTACAAATTTGGATTTGTTCTAGACAAATATTAAAACAAATTTGATTGTCATAATTACAATTTTTTTCTAATTATATGAACAAAGAAGTTAGTAGTTTTAACATTAGTGCAAAAACTTCACGTATAATGTAGAAAATAGTAGAACGAGGAATGTATTTAACATTTGTCAATTTAGACATAAATTTTATGATGTTCTTTTCCAATAAAACAGAACTATTAACATAATTATTACTTTCTTCTGAATTATCTATAAATCTGAAAGTGTTCACGTTAACCTCTTGTTGACTAAATTGATCTAATTTAACTGACAATGTTGAATTATTACGTTTTCCTTGCACCATGTGTTTTTTAATGACTTAATAGGTTCAAACAATTAGCAAAGTCGCAATCAAAATTTTGTGTGCACTAAAAAACCTGCTAATGTATCAGAAGAATTTTTACACACAGTGCAAAGAAAAGTCATCTTATCCTACCTTTATTTTTGTAATATCTGTGTGTAAACCGTTAACCCCTATAAAAGTTTTATCACTTTTTGTAAAAATACAATAGACTTTTGTTGGAGGAATGTCCAACATTGGATACATTGCTTCGGATATTCCAAATTTAATCCAAAATAACTTTTGAAACAATTGTCTACTGCCCCTTCAGGGGAAGGCAATGAATAAAATGTATTTTCGATCTTCACCATATATTCCAAAGAGCTGGTCTTTACGAATGGATCGCTCACAATGATAATGAGGGGTTGATCTAAGAAGCCCAAAGTTTGCAGCCTTTTCTGGCGACTTTCTAATTTCTCTCCAAGCTGGTGTTCATTCTGCAATTCAGCAAATAATTATATGTCGGTATGTATTGGGAAACATAACAAATACAGTCTATGTATTATAATTTCATAAAAAAAATAATATAATTATAGGACAATTAGTTTAACAAATAGAAATGTTTTATACTAAACTCAAAGATATTATAAACAAACATAAATCAATACTTACTCCAACTAATAGAATAAAAGAGTCCAGACTTTCTTGCTTAGAAAACCGCAGACTATGGCGAATGGCGTTTGGAAATAATAATGTCAACAATGCTGCAATGGACTCCAGATCTGTATAAAAAATAATTTTGACTATTCTTATAAGAATGTCCTTAATGTTCATATAAAACATTACGCAGGGGATAGCACTAATTTAATGAAAAGGCATTTGGAATTTTATAGTAGTAATAAACTGAAACACTTACGTTCTTTAAATACTTGTGACTGTTCAGATTTATTGAATTCATCAAATTTTAATAAACATTTTTCAATTAATGAACAATTTTTTTCCAGCTATGGTTAAAATGGATGAGCTCAAAAGGGTTGTCCATTGTAGAAAAAAGTTTTCACTTTTTGTCGCATGCTTGTTGTTAAAGTCAATTTTAAGCTAAAAAAGCAATTAAATATTACTATTTGTGAAAATTTTATACTTTACTCGATTTAATGATCATTATCAAAGTCATTATCAAAAAGAAAAAGAAAGATCAAAAATCTATGCAAGATCCCTCATTCTTAAAATCAAATATTACCATATTATATCCCAGTGGTTCCTTTAAGGCTTTAAATGTATTGAAATGCTTTTTTATTTTATAAACAGTATATATTGTGACAGTATGAAGATAGGCTAGGCCATCCATGTCAATTAGGGCCTTATCAAAATACGAAGATGTCGCCGCGCCATATGTCGTCAAAAAATCTGGAAAATATTTCCAGTCTCTAGAGCGCCCGAAGGACAGCTGTGCAAAATACGAAGCATGGTCCCAAAGATGTTCCTATTCAAAGAACGACTAGAGAGCGGAAACAACCAAGGTCGTCCTAATTGGATTCGCCGGCTTTGGGCCGAAACTCTGAAAAGTTCGCTTGATCGCTACCAACATTGCCATTGGTCACCCGGTGATGAAGGGTGGGAGCTGTGATTGGTTGTTCTTCATACGAAGAGCGGGACGGTTTTCATTGGCCGAGACACAGCCAGTCAAACGGTCAGAGAGGAAAAGGTTCAAAAAAGGTCGAATGGGAGCGTCGGGGGAGTCAGGTAGAAAATAACAGGGCTTCGGGCGCGGTAGTCTGACGAAGGTTACAGAAGTCGCGTGAGCGCCTCGCGACGAGAGTGCCGGGAGCAGGTAGAAAAAGGTCGTTTTAGGAGCGTCTCGGAAGTCAAGTAGTGACGGTCTGTCGTTCACAAGGGCCCCACAGAGAGAGTCAGAGAGTCACCACAGAGAGAGCTTCGGGAGTCACTAAGGGTAGCTTAGATGACAAGATCCGAGCGTTGTGGGCCAATTAAGAGTGAAAGGTTTTGTGAGTTCATTGTGAGAAATCGTGCAGTGCCTTTGGGAATATCTTCAACACCATTCTTCTGGGAGTTTGGATTCGTCGGCTGCCGTCGCCAGGCAATTGCGATCAATTGTTCAGTGTCTTTGGGAATATCTTCAACATCATTCTTCAGGAGCTTTCGGATTTGTTGGCTGCCGTCTCCAGGAGTGGAACAATACAGGCTAAGAATATTTGTTTTCTTCTTTTATTAGTTTTATTCAATTCAGTAGTTAGAGAATAGGGGTCGCTAGTTTGGTCTTCGCCAGTGGCGCGTTGTTTTGTTGGGTTAGTTCCGATGAACGCCAGAGGGTACAATAGGGGGAGGATAATTCCGTTTCGGTCTCTCTCTCTCACACACATACACACACACCCACAAATCAATTACCAATAAACATAGTAAGTCAATGGAATCAATAACATTTTTGCAATAACGAAGTTTGGGCCCAACTAATTCAATAAACGATTACAAACAAGGTTTTGCTACAATCAATTCAATGAATAATTAATTACATCACAACAAAGATAGAGAAATTAAGTGCACGATAGAAAGAGTAGAGCAATTGCAATAATAAATCAATATATTATTCCTAATTTCATAAAGTATAAATTGAGTAGATAACGTATTAAAAATAATTAGGTATCATATGAAAACATATCTTAAATTTTAGTCGCTCCAGTTGAGATAATTAAAGCGAGCGCCGAAGGCGCGAGCAAGACCGACGACTCAATAATCAAAGAGAATATAAATATTTACATTGTTTTAAATATTTTTTAACTTTTTTTATTTCCATATTTTTGTTTCTTTTTTAATTTTTTGTTTCTTTTTTAATTTTTTGTTTCTTTTTTAATTTTTTGTTTCTTTTTTAATTTTTTGTTTCTCTTTTAATTTTTTTATTGTTATTTCAATTTTTTATTTCTATTATAAATATATTACTACTTGGAATATATTATTCCTAATTTCATACAGTATAAATTGAGTAGATGACGTATTAAAAATAATTAGGTATCATATGCAAAAATATCTTAAATTTTAGTCGCATCAGTTGAGATTAAAGCGAGCGCCGAAGGCGCGAGCGCTTGCGAGCGAAGCGAGCAAGACCGACGACTCAATAATCAAAGAGAATATAAATGTTGATTTACATTGTTTTAAATATTTTTTAAGTGTTTTTTATTTCCATATTTTTTGTTTCTTTTTTAATTTGTTAATTACTTTTTTAATTATTTTATTTCTATTATAAATATATTACTACTTGGAATATATTATTCCTAATTTCGTAGAGTATAAATTGAGTAGATAACGTATTAAAAATAATTAGGTATCATATGAAAACATATCATAAATTTTAGTCGCTCCAGTAGAGATTATTAAAGGGAGCGCCGAAGACGCGAGCGTTTGTAAGCGAAGCGAGCAAGTCAGATGTCCCAATAATTATTATAAAAAAAAATTCAGTTTCTTATTTTTATTTCATAGTTTTTCGAATTTTTGAGTAATTTATTAGTGCCGTTTTTGGTATAATAATAAAAATTTAAAATACATGTTTTTTACAACAGCGATTCTTACTAATTCTCTATACTTGCTTACGTCTTTTACAATTTGACTTTTAAGTGGCCCAGTATTGGATTTATACCTACCAATTATAGCGAAATTTGCACCATTTTCGTGTTTGTAAATAATTTGAAGTTCATCCTCTAAAGCAGGTCTGGTCTAAAGGTAGCAATTCCGTTCCTTTTTCCCACTCATTATAATTTAGTAAAGCACTTATCTAGAATTCAGTACATGCATTGTATAGTAAATTAATAAATGGGGGAAATCTTCAAGTTTCGGTACTGCATCCTCCGCACTAAAGTGAAGCAGAGCCGTTTTAATGCGGGGTTTTGATTAAAACAGAAACTGCATTATAGCAAATAGTTACTAATTAAATCCGTACTAAACGAGATATGCCTGTAGTTTCATTTTCATTTAGGACCAGTTGCATGGTTATGCAAAAAATAATATGGTTATATTTTCTTTAACCGTTTCAGATTAGAAAATATACTTTCTAATGCATACAGAATACTGAAATATCATCGTTAAATCGTTAAAGGTACGGCAAATTAAATAATTTTGATTCAATTATGAGATACAGATGGATTTTTCCGCGTATAAAATATAACGGTAGCACTTGGCGGACCCATAAAAGAGCACCATCGGCAAGGTGAACCTTGAACCCTGTTAGCATTCTTAGCTCGGCGAAACGCGCAAGAATTTTCAGCCTGTAATTTACTACCAGCGCAACCAGAGACTGGATGTGTGTAAATGTTAATAATACCATTGTTGTAATGGATTTCAGGTTCACTGCCCATGTTTTCTTCGGCTCCACGTGGTTTAACAGCCTTCTGATGGCCTATCTTCGGCCGTCCGCTCTTCGTGTCTCCTTTGTGTCCATCAGGTTTGATAACGCGGCTATCTAGAGTGCCTTGCATGGACGAAATAAGAACAATACTGTTTTGATGGGCGGATGTTCCGGTCGAAAAAGCATGCTCGATCTTTCGCTAAGGGTCACTTGTTTTTTATAATGTTGGACAAAATCCTTTATGAGGCATGTGAGTCATGCTTGTACTCTGAGAGAAATTTCACGAGTAGGTACTACAAAACAGTTTTGTTTACTGAATAATAAAGAATTCGAATAACATAGAATTCGAATAACGTGGAATTTGAATAACATAAAATATCGGTGTATACAAAATCTCGTTGGTTTCAAACAAAGCAAAAATTGCTCTCATTTAAATATATAGTGACAGATGGACATAAATACATATATTTTTGTAAGTACAACAACGGAGACTGAAAAAAATTATTTTATTGAAATTCAAAGCGTTTAAAAATAGACAATTTTGACCCCGGGTCCTGTTCACAAAAGGTCTGATTACGAACGTCCAACATCTGTGTGTTACATAAGCCGCTCGTCCGAAGGCGATTTAAAGTGGCATGTTGAGGAACAAAGGGAAGCCTTTTAATAGGGCAACGGGAATAAAAAGGCCAAAGGCTGGCGAGCCGAGATAAGTTTGATGTCTGAATTTATGCTCCCATTTCCACAAATCTGATTAACCCCGCGAGTCCATAATTGTGTGTTAACTGCGCTTGACATCTCCACCCGGCTCTTTGTTTCCCCGACCAATGAACCGCTGGAATTGCCGATGCAATCGTCGCTACAAATTATTTCCCTTTCTTTATTTATTCCTGGAAAAATGGTTTACTATCTGGCGAACAGAATTCCATTTACACCAATAGTGATCTACACTGTATAACGTGAAATTAAATGTACCTATGTTACAGTCAATGTGATTAATTGAAAATTATTAATAGTTACCGGTAATTATTAATACTAACCAATACAGAGGGTTAAAGTGTTATCATTATTGAAATGTATAATTCCCCAGGTCAAGATGTTTACAATGTATGTTGAATTGAAAATAAAATTTTCTGGTACTTTCTTGACAAAATTATTTATTGCTCGTAAGGCTACCGGTTTCGCCGCATGAATTGAGGCTTCTTCAGGCCTCTAAAAAGGTTAACATTTCAAAATGAGTCAGTAAATTAACAATTCACATATTAATCAGAGTCAATCGTTACAGAAGTTATAGCTTAAATTTACTTGTAGT
>JAWQRP010004160.1:0-12270 GCA_033557875.1 Quadriops clusia | reverse complement strand
GTAAAGAAATATATTTAAAAGAATAGATTTGTAAAGAAATATATTTAAAAAATAGATTTCTTTACAAATCTATTCTTTTAAATATATTTCTTTACAAATCTATTTTTTTAAATATATTTCTTTACAAATCTATTTTTTGAAATATATTTCTTTAAAAAACTATTTTTTTAAACATATTTCTTTAAAAAACTATTTTTTTAAACATATTTCTTTAAACAACTATTTTTTTAAACATATTTCTTTAAAAAACTATTTTTTTAAATATATTTCTTTAAGAATCTAGATTTTAAATATATTTCTTTAAAAATCTATTTATTAGATATATTTCTTTAAAAATCTATTCTTTTAAATATATTTCTTTACAAATCTATTCTTTTAAATATATTTCTTTACAAATCTATTGTTTTAAATCTATTTCTTTAAAAAACTATTTTTTTAAACATATTTCTTTAAAAAACTATTTTTTTAAACATATTTCTTTAAAAATCTATTTTTTTAAATATATTTCTTTAAGAATCTAATTTTTTAAATATATTTCTTTAAAAATCTATTTTTTTAGATATATTTCTTTAAAAATCTATTTTTTTAAATATATTTCTTTACAAATCTATTTTTTAAATATATTTCTTTACAAATCTATTCTTTTAAATATATTTCTTTACAAATCTATTTTTTTAAATATATTTATTTAAAAATCTGTTCTTTTAAATATATTTCTTTAAAAAAAATGGATTTCTTTAGAAGATACTATTCTTTAAAATAAGATTTTTCTTTAAAAAAATAATATATACATTTCTATAAAAAAATATTAAAAAAATATATTTCTTTAAAAAAAAATATTTCTTTAAAAAATATATATTGCTTTAAAAATATATATTTCTTTAAAAAACTATACATACCTATATAGTTCTTTAAAAAAATAGTTACTTATTTAAAATAAACATTTCTTTAAAAACTGTACATATCCTTAAAAAAGTATGTACAGTTCTTTAAAAATATACATTCTTATTTCTTAAAAAAAAAATATTTATTTAAAAAATTATGTATATTTCTATAAAAAAAATATTTATTTAAAAAGCTACGTATAGTTCTTTAAAAATATACTTACATATTTCCTTAAAACAAAATATTTCTTTAAAAAAACTATGTACATGTCTATAAAAAAATATCTTTCTTTAAAAAAGTATATATGCATAGTTCTTTAATAAAAATACACTTATTTCTTATAAAAAAAATTATTTCTTAAAAAAAATTTTTTTCTTAAAAAAATGACTTCTTTTAATAATATAAGTATACATTTCCTTTAAAAATATATAAAACATATAACATATAATGGAATGTAAATGTAATTTTTATTTCTACTAATTCATCATAACATATAATGATTTTCGTTTTGTAGCACACCGACTTGTCGCAATACCTCGAGAGGCACAGCGGAGGCCTCGAGCCGCGCAACGTAAAGCTGTTCCTCTTCCAGCTGATGCGCGGGCTCTCCTACTGCCACAAGAGGCGGGTGCTGCACCGAGACGTGAAGCCCCAAAACCTTCTGATCAGCGAGATCGGAGAGCTAAAGCTGGCCGATTTCGGGCTAGCGAGGGCCAAGTCAGTTCCTAGCCACACGTACTCGCACGAGGTCGTGACGCTGTGGTACCGGCCCCCGGACGTCCTGTTCGGAAGCACTGATTACTCGACGTCCCTCGACATGTGGGGCGTCGGCTGCATCTTCGTGGAGATGATCACCGGCATGGCCATCTTCCCCGGAGTTCGTGATATTTATGATCAACTAGATAAAATTTTTAAGGTGAGTCAGGGGCTACTTAACCCTTTGAGTGCCAACATGATTTTCAAATATGCATTGAGGAACGCGCTCACGCTCGTTGGCAGTCAAAGGGTTAATGTACGCTCAGATAAGGAATAAAACTGGCAAGGTTTTCCTTCTTGGGACTTCGGTTCTAGATTAAAATAATAAAATTATAGCTTTATGTTAACATATTGTAGCTCTATGTTAACATATTATAGCTCTATGTTAACATATTGTAGCTCTATGTTAACATATTGTAGCTCTATGTTAACATTATTTTATTTTCCTTTATGTACGTTTCACCACTTGGCTTCTTCTGGAGGAATACATTTTTTAATAGACATTTATAAATATTCTCTAAACTTGGTTTGTAAAATTAATATTAAAACGAACTACATTTCTTACAATTTAAACTCTAAATTAAATATATTTAAACGTAGAGGACAATTAAAATAATGTTAGCATAAAGATACAATTTTATTATTTTAATCAAGAGCCGAAGTCCCAAGAAGAAAAAGAATTGCAGTAAATAAAGAAGGTTCAAGATGCACATATAAAACTAAGAAATAAAATATAATACAGGATTAGGCAACCAGACATTCATATGGAATACATGTCTGTTAGATTTACATTAGCCTGTGGTTGTCTATACCACAGAGGTATACATATATTATTAATAAATTAATCAACCTATAAACAATAGATTAACTAAATTGAAGATAATTGATATTTAAACATAATAATAAGAAAAATATTAATAATAATAGTCAATAATAAAAATATTAATAATAATAGTCAATAATAAAAATATTAATAATAATAGTCAATAATAAAAATATTAATAATAATAATCAATAATAAAAAATAAAGAGATTACAATAAATTACTTATTACTAAATCAACACAGCACTAGGTGTTGCAAAACAAGTAAGCATCATCAGTTCCTAATTTGACATTTCCGGTATGTACAGACACCTGTAATGTCGGTAACTACGACGTCGGTAACAATGACGTTGCTAACTTTATCTGTCAAGTGCTTGAGCCGAGTATTTTTTCTGAATAAAATTATTGTTTTTCTCCGGAAAAATTGGGAAAATTGTGGCGAAATCAGGTAATATATTGATCTTTACTATAAATTTATTCACTTTATCTTATTTTTGTCAATCAAACCTTGTATATAAAATAAATTGTTTCTTTGTTGTGACTCGTTACGTTCATACACGTATTGTTAGTCAATTAATATAAATGTTAGAAAAGTTAGGAAATTTGATAATTTTGTAATAATATTTATTTCATAATATAACATTAAAGACACTTATAATCTGAAAATATTAGAAAATAAAAAATAATGTGACATTTCTGGTGTAGGTAACTGTAATATCGGTAACTTTAACTGTCAAGTACTTGAAGGAAGTTGAATAGTTTTTGTGAACGGAATTGTTGTTTTTCACTGGTAAAATATTTTCGATAAAAAAATCGATCAATCAATCTTTGATAGAACAACAATAAAGCAACGAAACAATGAAACAACATATGAAAAATTTAATAATGACAAATTTGCATTCATGCAAATACATCGTAATGGTTTCATTAATAATAATGCAGAATATACAAATATTATAAATAATAAAACAGATTTAATTTAATAATCATGTGTAGAAAGAAAAATTTGGTTCATTTTATGGGAGCGTCATTATCTGCTTGCTTTGCTAATTTAGTAATAGAAGATGTAGAAATCATAATAATAAAAAATAATAATTAATAATAATAATAAACATTAAATAATAAAAAATAATAATTATATATAAAATTTAATAATTTTGTAATAATATTTTGTTTATTATATAACACAAAAGAAGTTTATAATCTGAAAATATTAGAAAATAAAAGATAAAGATAATAAAAAAATTTACTACTAAATTAACACAGTACTAGGTGTTGCAAAATTAGTACGCATTAATATTAATTTATAATGTGACATTTCTGGTGTAGGTAACTGTAATGTCGGTAACTTTAACTGTCAAGTACTTGAAGCAAGTTGAATAGTTTTTGTGAATAGAATTATTGTTTTTCACTGGATAAATCAAGAAAATTGCCGAAAGACAGGTGATATTTTGATTTATTTATTTGTATAACTCTAAACAAGTCTATAATCAGAATAAAATAAAATAAAACAAATAAAATAAAATAACTAAAACAAATAAAATAAGTAAAATAAATAAACGTTGGGATAATAATTTTTGAATTAAGTCGGTTTCTGAAACGATAGATATCCTTCCGATAATAATTATCAGAGCAGAAGTAGGTTTTATTCCCAAAGTTATATTCAACATAGCAATCAATGGCTCATTAGTTTAATAACTATCGAAAGGATATCAAGTGTTTTAGGAACCGAGCATTAATATTGTAAAATAAGTAAGGATCATCATTTGACATTTCCTGTACAGATACCTGTAATGTCAGTGTCGTTAACTGTAATGTCGGTGTCGTTAACTGTAATGTTGGTAACGATAACTGTCAAGCGTTTGAAGTAAGCGAAATGTTTTCTATGAACGTAATTATCGTTTTTCACTGGTTAAAACACGTAACTTGGTGAAAAGCCTTTTATAAATCTTAATATTACACACAATAATAATCTTTAATTTATTACTATGATTACTTTTTGTCTAATTCATTGTTATTATTATTATTATAATATTAAATTATATATTATTAATAGTATTTACTAATCAAACAAAATTAATTGTAGGTATTAGGAACGCCCACAGAAGAAGAGTGGTCAGGTGTTACAAGACTGCCGGGGTACAAACCTCACAAATTAGGCCAGTATAAAGCTCGCAGACTCGGTCATTACTGGCCTAGGCTGCATGACGTTACGCAAGGCGAAGCGATGGCTTCCGCTCTTTTGCAGCTGGACCCCCAGAATCGGATAGGTGCTGACGAGGCGATGGTGCATCCTTACTTCACCGGACTACCTAAGAAACTGCTTGAACTGCCTGACGGTAAGTGCTTTACTTTCATTTTGCTTATTTGAAATATTTAATCAAGAAAATAATCAATGAAATATTTAAAATATATTTTTTTCTAATCTACTTATAAATAGTCCATACTTATAAATACTCCGTACTTATAAATAACCTATAGGTACTTATAAATAATCTATACTTATGAATTTTATAATATAAACCTGAGATTGTTTCGTATCTATATGATAAGCGACAAGCGAAAATTGGAGATTTAATAATTCTCTCTTAAAGGTTTTTCTATGTCTATCAATTTGACCCTTAATTATTTGAATGTATTCGTTTGTTCGTTTTTTTTTTTGTGATTCCTATTTTCTGTAAATTGGCTCTTGACTTAGTTGTTGTAGCATTTATTTTTCTTCTAAGGCCTTCCATAGTTTGTTTTTCATAATTCTTTCCTATTACCTATATTATTTACAATATTTTTTGATAGTTTACATTAAAGTAGGTTGAATCGCAATATCTATTCAAACAATTAATTAGTTTAGCCGACATTTGTTATTGACATACTCGCAATGAATCGTATTTTCTATTTGTTTCGTCTTTTAGCAACCAATTTGCATTTATTAACAATACCATCAGAAAAACTTTTACCGTTACGTCTGTCACTTGACCCACTTCAAATTTAACAATAAAATATATGCTTGAAGCTTTTAATAGTAAATTACTTACATAAAGAAATTAATAAACTAACGAATTAATATACTAATGAATTAATAAACTAACGAATTAATAAACTAACGAATTAATAAACTGACGAATTAATATACTAATGAATTAATAAACTAGCGAATTAATATACTAACAAATTAATAAACTAACGAACTAATAAACTAATAAAAAAATAAATTAACAAATAAATAAATTAACAAATAAGTAAATGCTTAATAACAAACAATTTTCTACGCGTATACAAATGTTCAAGATATTTTTTGCCACACCATTCCCAAAGACGTTTCGAAGACTTTTTCTTAACAAAAAAATTATTTTGGTGGCAGACATGTCGATCTTCAGCGTGGAAGGCGTGCACCTCTATCCAGAGCACTATACAGGAATCAAATGAGGGCGGATTCGCCGTCCTTTCTCAGGATCCTACTGTATTAAGCAATGACCACTCGGAGATGTCACCGACTCTTTCTACCACACGCAACACCCGACCTTTCTTCTCCAGCGGACTCGCTTTGCAACCTTCTCACTCCACTGTTGTCGCCATCGTCATCACCGTCGCCATCGCCATCACTGACGCCACCTTAATCGTCATGGTCATCATAAATCGTTATGGCTATCATAAATCGTTATGGCTATCACCATCGCCATGGGCATCACCATCGCCATGGCCATCACCATCGCCATGGCCATCACTATCGCCATGGCCATCACTATCGCCATGGCCATCACCATCGCCATGGCCATCACCATCGCCTCCACCAATCAAAATCGCCATGGCGATCACTATCGCCACCGCCAACCGAACTCATCGAACTCTGAACACCCATAGCATAGCAGAAAGGTCAGTCGAAGATAGACTTTCCTAGTTACTCAAGAGACTGTTAAGTGTGAAAAAGCAAAAGGCCGAAGGCAACGGTTTCGTTTGTTTCGTGTTGTTTCGTTACTATGTTGTACTACGGAATCCGAAGAAACTTCAAATTTTAATTCGGACGTTGTTACACGTTGCATCCTCGTTTTATCACGTGCCTTCGCACATTTCCTTATGACTTTGTACATAGTTTCTCGAAGAGAGTGCGACTTAAAATTCGAAGTTTCTCGCGCAAATGTTGTGATTTCATGTTATGTCACGAGAGAGAGAGAGCGGCACGCGTGAGAGAGAGAGAGAGCGTTTGTTCAACAGTGTCAAAGTGAGGTGTCATATACACATAGATCCATTCCTTCCATGGTGCTCAATTACTAATTTTATTAAGACTAGCTAAGTCTCTGGTCATATGGGCTGTAACACTGCTGAGCAGTGGACTGAGTTATAAATTTAAAAATAAATAAAGGCTGGGATTCGCCATTGCCCGGCCGGCACAATGTAGCTACGACCGTTTGTAGGTAATTCGTCATTATACCATTTTAACTGTGTCTACTCGTTTCTGCATTTATTTCTAATATCGAAGACGTAGTGAAATTTACTTGCTTAGCACTTTTATTAGATTTTATACTGTAGGAATAGGGGTGCTAAGTTACTAAGTAGATTTATCAGGTTTAGAAATCTAACGCAACTTTTTCTTTTCTTGGTATTTCATTTCGTTTTATTTAAATCTATTTCATTTTGTTTAAATCAATTTTATTTCGTTTAAATCAATTTTATTTCGTTTAAATCAATTTTATTTCGTTTAATCAAATTAATTTCATTAAAATCAATTTCATTTCATTTAATCAATTAATTATATCATTAAATAATAACTACATTTATAACAACAAATAATGTTAAATTAATTAATAATGAATAAAACGACTTAATGAACCTAATAACAGGAACAATTTGCGACTCAAATTTCTGAACCTGATATTTGTATCATACATAAACAATTTGATCTAATGTGCCAAAGGGCAATAGCTTAAGCATATGCTATATAGTTATCATTATTACATAAATATGTAGAAAATACTAGGAAGTTTCTTTCGTTCTTTAATAAAAGAATTGCTAAGTTGATTTGTTTACAGTAATAATTCGTTTAGTAAACGTTACTTCGTTAATGTACAAAATTCTAGGACGTTAACGTAGAAGGCCTAAAATCAAATGACTAAATAATTCTACGAAAAAAGTTTAGTTAATTCGGTAGTTTGGTTCTAATTATATAGTGAATGCTGCGGCTCTAGAATACCATCTTTAGTCTGTATTGTATAATAGTAGCATTATTAGTCCATGGCACTAAATTGCGGCAAATGCACCCCTCCTTTGGTACGTCCAATAGGGTGGCCGCTAACGACTTTTTGTTAGGCCACTTGAATTTAGCTAAACAATTCTGAAAATATGCAAACACATCATCCAGCTCTGTGCACGCTTAACACGAGCCAACGTTAGGTTATTCAGAAAACATTTTTCGATTCATTTCTTGTTACTATTATCATTATTATTATTCTCTCCTTGTTTATTATTATTACCATCATAAATGCGGTTTTCGTTCATTTTATCGTCTGTATTGTTTCTTCTTGTATTTCATTATAGTAGATTTTGTTTTTCTGTCTCATTATTTCATGTTGCCATAAATAACAAAATTATTTGTTATGAAATTATTTCTTCGTTTATCATCTAAGTCGTATGTAGTTTCAGCATTTGATTGTTTTTTTGTCCTGTTTAATTCTCATTTCGTTTATTTCTCATTTTGTTTATTTCTCATTTCGTTTATTTTCCATTTCCTTTATTTCTCATATCCTTTATTTCTCATTTCCTTTATTTCTCATTTCGTTAAATTCTCATTTAGTTTATTTCTTGTGTCGTATATTTCTCATTTTCTTATCATTTATCATTCGTCTGTTCTTCAGTTGTTTTTTAATCATTTGTTTCTGGTTCATTTGTTTTTTATTCACTGGTTTCTTACTCATTTGTTTTTTATTCACTTGTTTCTTACTCATTTGTTTCTCATTCACTTGTTTCTTACTCATTTATTTGTCATTCACTTGTTTCTCGTTAGTTTCTCATTCACTTGTTTCTCGTTTAATCGCTCTGTATCTTTACACCATTTTTAAGAACGATGGTGGTGAAGTCACTGGGAAGCTTTAAAACTGGTGTAATAACTGTGATGGAGTTGTTACTTTGAATTATTGGTATTTAACGAAAGGAAAACAAATAATGTATTTATTATTGACTAAATAAATTTTATTATTACGAGATGCCGAGGAAAATGGTGTACGTATAAGAAATAATTAAAGAATACAATTGTACCATGTTGCATTGTACATAGTTATAGTTGTTTATATTAATAAGATAATTATACGAAATATCGAAAATATTACTGAGTAATAAATGTCTTTGTATATAACCACTCGGGTTTCTTTACCTGAAACTCAGTCCGATGCTCCAAATAAATTCCTAATCACGAAAATCCGTACTTATTTTAAGACAATAAATGATTAATGAAATAAATAAACTAATAAATAAATAAACAAATAAATAAATAAAGAAATAAATAAATAGACAAATAAATAAATAAACTAATAAATAAATAAACAAATAATTAATTAAAATAATAAAACAGAACACATTAGAAAAAGCACAGTTATCTGTGGGAAAAAGTAATCGTTAGCCGAGGCGCAAACCTTCTAACAATACAGTTCCTCTATCAGCCGATAGGTGGCGCCGCACAACAGCGTAAATTCAATAGGTATTTAACGGTATTTTATACAGCGAATGGCAGTTGTTGAGACTTTAACCGTGCGAGTCACACGTATACGCGTAAGCGAAGCCGAACGGTCGCTAAAAGAGGTATGGACTTTTTCAGTGATTACGTCATTATGACGTATTTACCAATCAGCCGTTGATGCCAAGCAACGTCATTGCAAACAACGATATGTTTGCAACGTTATTCCAAATACAAACGATCCTGTGCAATTTCTCCATAAAAGAATTTAATAGTTGAGTTTCTTCCAAATTACCTAATTTCTTACGTTTCACGTAACTAAAGTTAAATTCTTCGAATTTTTTCCTTTTGTTTTTGATGTATGTAGAACAAGCCTATTAACGTACCTTTTCAGTTTTAAGTTATAAGTTAGTTATTAACATATTTCGTATAGGTATAACCTGAAATTTAGGGATTGAAAAGAGTCTCCAAGTTCTGTAAGGATGCATTTTACTACAGAGTGTGGAGAGTATCGAGTTGTTCAAGGTTCCTTTATATGAACTTTTTCACATCTTTTTTACGAACATTAAGGGCGGCATGTACCTGAGCTATGCACCAGGTCATTACATTGTGAACCTACCTTTAACCTTGCCCAGAGGGTAAATGTGCTTTCGGAATGCCGCCCTATGTGTGGTTCAACCCATTATATTGAATTTGATAACACCCAGCATGATAACAGATTTGCTTTCTAGTAATACGAATTTTTTCCTAAGGTAATAAATACGATACTATTAATAATTAAATAAAAATAATTTATAACTTGTAAAACAAGTTACTGTAATAAACAGGTTCTATATCAAAATAAAACAAAAATACATAAAAAAAACTCTGTACCTACCTAATACTTAAAAAATTAGTCAATTCGGAAAGAGTTCAGTTATTAATTTCTCATATGGAGAAATAGCATGTAAATCTATTTGTTTGGCATCAATATCTACAACATCAATACCTACATAACTACGTAAATCACGTAACTACATGATGTTACACTTTTAAGGTCCATTCCCATCTACTGTACCATCATTTATTTGAATTTCGAATTACATACTGGACTGTAGTCTCTTGTCAAAATGAAGATATCAGATTTTCAAAAAAAGGAATTGATTGCAATTATGAGAAACATTCCGGAACTAAATGCCGGCTGTTTTTCTCGTTCTTTCACATATAAAGATGCGCAGTTAAAGTGGAAAGAAATAACCATCGCGCTTAATGCTGTGCCTGGAGCATCTAAAACTTGGAAGGAGTGGAGGAAAGTAAGTAACAACTTTGTATTATGATGCTTTATTTGTATACCATCGTTTCATTTATACATTTATATATATATATATATATATATATATATATATATATATATATATATATATGATATTTAATGTTTTTTGGTGATCAATTGTATTTCTGAATCATAGGCAATTGATTTAAAAAAGTTGGGAAATGTGATACTTTATTTGTTTCAGTCGATAGCTGAACCATTGGTATTGCCGCATCTAGCCTTAAAATTAACTACAAAAATATATTTTGATAAACTCATTTACGTACCTATCATTCTGGTTTTAAAATATTGTATTTCATGTGATCCGATCGAAATATAACTAATAATATATCAATTTATATTAGCTACCCAAAATTATTGTTAATGCTTGGATCAAACGTCAACCCTAGATTGACTTGATTATTTCAACAATTATGTTAATTGAGTCGCATCACAAACGTCCTCAGGTGATAATTGCAATATCAGGCGCCCTGACACAACGAGCAGATATTAGATTGAATTTTGTATTTAGGAGCAAAACTAATTAAGCCAGGACAAGGTATCCTATCGAAAGGAGCTTAATTATAGATCCGGTGGCCGGCGTTATGATTAAATTCGTAGCAGTGCATTAGAGGATGTGTATTTATTAGGGGCGGTGGTATAAATTTTGACGGTTGTCAGCGCACACTAACCGTGACACAAGAGTAATTTACAATGGTAATCAGTTGACTGGACGATGATTAAGTGTATGAATAGCAGATTTGCTGCGAAATTGCTTATTTGCATCCCTCATTCGCAGAGTGCGGGGGCCGGTCCCAGGGCCATCCGAGTAACTGCATGCCGAGGGTGTGTGTAATCGCGCGGATATGCCACCTAGTTTATGGCCGGTGGCCATACGTCAAATATTCAGCGAAGATGCCATTGTTCGAGCGGATCTGGGTCGCTTTATGCTGATTTGATGGCATCAAAACGTATACAAAAATTTTACTTCCACGTTTCACGAACTCCCGGGTAATTTTGTAAATATTTCCAGCTTTCGTACCATTTGGGCTTGGTGGTTATTTGGTGGAATATTCTCAAATACAGCTTGATTTATACAACAATGAAACCACTATGTTTTGTACCAATAATTTACTTTTATAAACTAGTTACAATATTAGGTAATATACAGTTATAAATTATCATGATAGTAGCATGATAAAACTGTGATATCATACATGTGTCAGGATGTACTGCTAGATGCGTAGATACATACTTACAGATTAACGAGAAGAGAATATTAATAGCCTAACTTAAAATTTGCACGAGGTGATTGTTAATGTACCACTATTTTCCTGTTTCATTTACAGCACATTCCTTAAAAACAGTAATCGCAAGAACAAAATATCATACAGGGTCCTTGCTAAATATTCGTTTCAAGTCCTTCAAATAGATACAGATGTTGTTATATTAAATGTAATTTTAAAATTACTTGAGTGAAGGCTACAAACAACATTGCTTCTAGAAATCGAATATTTTTCAAGATGAAAATAACTCGTTGTTTTATAAAGGTTACTATTACAAATATTATTGTAACATTAAACATAAATAACGATTTATTTTGATTTAAAAAAAAATATTCTCTTGCAATGTTGCTGGTGTCTTCTAATCAGTCAATTAAGCAGTTAAATTTAATCTGTATGTCTAAATTAACAGGTAATAAGGAGAAAATAAGAGGTAAATATTAACATCAACAAACATAATTACCGTCGTAACGTACGTACGTCCGTCCGTCCGTCCGTCCGTCGGTAATTTTCCCATTTTAAGGAATATGATTTCTATGGTGAGTGTGTATCGATGGTTGCGCCACTATGA
>JAWQRP010004159.1:0-12271 GCA_033557875.1 Quadriops clusia | reverse complement strand
GACATTAAATTATTACTCCTGTACTCTTGTACGCACATATAAAATGTAATATAACTACTCTGACTGAAAGGTTCTCTTGACCCCTAGAGAAAACTCCTTTGGCCAAGAGAATGGCGGCTATGCATAACTATATGTATCCTTAACTTAAAATGAAAGTCATCTTAACAGAGCACATACTTCAAAAAAATCAGTGTGTGACGATTTTGTTTGTTCTTAATCTACGAGTAATATTAGTCAAATCAAAACCATTTTCTTGATTGCAGATAAATAAAATGCATATGAAATACTTTTAAATGTAAAACGCAAAATTGATTATTCCACACAGTAAGAACATTAAGCGTTGTAAAATATTAAAACTGTAAAAACACATAATTATAGGAATAGAGTTTTAAAATGGAAAAAAGAAATTTTAAAAAACAGAAAAGTAAAATAATCACTTTAGTATTGTTCAGGAGCTAATCCTGATAATTAAGTAAAAATTGTAATGAGAAATAACTTGTGAAGAAATGCGCCTTGTCTTGCTTATTTTCCTTTTAATAATAATAATAATATTGTTTACATTGATTGTTTCGTTATAAATAATAATAATTCAATGACTACTGCAAATATAAATATAATTGCACATCACGACATGTTGTTCCCCCCTTGAATTAATATTCTATAGGTAAAATACCCAATTCTCGCACCGCTATCTTCTTAGTTTATCTTGACTGTTGCTACTCTAACTACTCCATCTACACCTGGATGAGTTTCCATTATTCTTCCTAATTTCCATTTGCGAATTTGATTATTATGATCCTTTGCCAACACCATATCTCCTATTTTAATATTTTCTTCCTTCCTTTTCCACTTAGACATTTCTTGTAAACCTTGTATATATTCATTTGTCTATCTTCGCCAAAAATGTTCTACTAATTGTCTTGATCGTTGATATGTTTTCAATTTATTTATGGGTATTATACAATATTTCTCTTCGGGAAGATTCACCAATTAGAAAATATGCCGGTGTCAATACTGAAAGATCATTCACATCTGATGAGAGTGGTGTTAATGGTCGTGAATTTAATATGGATTCGATTTGAATGATTATTGTATTAAATTGTTCATAATTCAAATGTGCATTACTACATATTTTTTTTAAATTTAATTTAACTGATTTAATGCCTGCTTCGTGTAGCCCTCCAAAATGTGGTGAACTACTTGGCATGAAATTCCACTTTATGTGTTTAGTTGCAAAATCATATAATTCGCTGGAAGTTTCAATTTTTATTATTTCGTTTTTGATTTCTTTATTAGCACCTATAAAATTAGATCCGCGATCGGAATATAATTCTTTAGGTATTCCTCGCCGAGATATGAATCTTTTCAATGCTAAAATAAAAGTTTGAGTGGTTAAATCAGTGACTATTTCCAAATGAATTGCTTTTGTTACAGAACAAATAAAAAAACAAATGTATGCTTTTATGTATTTTGTATTCCGTAAGAAACTATTCTTTATATAAAATGGACCACAGTAGTCCAAACATGTTACAAAAAACGGTCTGACTGGATTAACTCTGAAATTGGGTAATTGACCCATTATTGGATTTTTGAATTTTGGAACTGCTTTGGAACATATTACGCATTTTCTAATTATATTTTGAATTGTTTCTCTAGCATTTATAATCCAAAATTTATGTCTTATACTGGCTAATGTCATTTGTGAACCCGCATGTAATAATCTTTCATGTTCTCTTGTTATTAATAGTTTTGTGAATATATGTAGTTTTGGTAAAATTATTTGATGTCGTATTTCAAATATATGTTTAAATATTGTATTGTTTCGTTGTATTAACATTATTTTATGTTTCTCGCATTCTGTTTCGTAATAACTATCACCCTTTGTGTAAGTAATGTGATTATAATTCTTATATTGTTTCTCTAATTTCTCATCCCTTTTAAACGTATTTTCTAATTTCTTAAATTTAGCAATCGCTGCATCTCCACTTTTCCCTAATGTAACATTATCTTTCATAGGTAGACTTACACTGAATCGACCATTTTCTCTTTTAAACCCTTTGATAAATTCATTTTCTGATTCATTCCTAGTTTTATCTTCTAATTCAAAATTCTCTATTTGCCAAAATTTCTCAATCTGTTTGGCTAGTTCTAAATTAACATTAAAATTGCAATATCTATGTAATTTAGATGAATTTTCAATTTTATCAAGTTTACCTGTAATTAACTATCCTAAATGTGAATTTTTTAAAACAGGTTTGTTCTTTCCTAATTCATAGTGTTCATTAACTAATATTTCATAAAATAATTCTGCACCTATTAACATATTTATATTAGAAGGTATGTTAAAGTGTATGTCTGCTAAAATTATGTGTTGAGGAAATTTAACATAACTTACGTCAATTTTGACTAATGGAATTTTTGAAGTGATTTTGTTTATAATTAAACATTTTATTGTTCTATTAAAATTACTATTGCAAGATTGGAAATGTATGTTTGCTTGTTGATGTAATTCATTAACTGATAAACCTATACCTGAAATAGATATATTTGACATTTCTTGATTATTCAATTTAAGTTTTTTATATGCTTCAGTGGTTATAAGATTTGAATCAGAACCTGAATCTAATAGTGCTCGCATTAATATGAATTGTCCGTTTTTTGCTCTTGCTCATAACAATGTGTGCTGATTCTATTGTTTGAAGTTTCATTAATATATACATTGTTTGGTAAATGTAATAAAGTGTTATGTGTTTTATTGTATGTTTTACATTTGCTAGATACACAAAATCTTGCTTGATGACCCCTTTTTAAACAATTTATGCATAAACCCTTTCTTTTGACATTTTCAATCCTATCATTAATAGAAAGATTCAGAAATTCCTTGCAATTAAAAATAAAATGATTTTTATCACAAAAATTACAATTGATTTGAGATGATTTTACTATAGTATTAGTATTTTTAAGAATCTTAATAGTTGACCTATTATATGAATTATTATGGTTTAAAATTTCTAATATTCTACATCTGTTATTCAAAAATTCATATAGATTTAATAAGGTAGGAAGTTTATTTAATGTATAACTGTTTTCCCATGGTCTTCTCGTGTTTATATTTAATTTTGTACAAATGATGTGAATTAACAATGTGTCCCACTGATTAACCGGTTGTTTTAATTGTTTCAATGCACCGATGTGAGTATTGAGTATATCAAAAATGATCGTAAGGAATTGTGATTTTCCTTCATTACAATATCTAGATTGAATATTGCTTGAATATGAGTATTAACTATTAATCTTTCATTTTCAAAATGGTCTTCTAAAAGTTTCCATGCAAATCTGTAATTTTCGTTAGTGATTTCCAATGTTTCTATTACCATTGTTGCATTACCGGACAAACATCAATTCAAATAGTAAAATTTTTGTATATTATTTAATTGATTATTAGAATCGATTAAACCTAAAAACGCTTCTTTAAAGTTAATCCAACTTTTATAATCTCCATCGAAAAAACTGATTGACTAAAGCACCTGATGAAGGCTGGTGAAAGGAAGCCGAAACTGTAGTGCCCTTAAAAATACAACAATAGCAAGGTTATAGGCTTTTATTCATCCCAAACAAAAAAAACTCCAATTGTAATGTGAATCTTCAACTGAATGTTGAATCATCCGCTGCTCGAAGAGCCAAATGTTCAGGAGCTATTTCTGATAATTAAAATAAAAACTTGTACTGTGAGATATCTCGTAATCGAAATGTGTCTTGTTTATTATTTATAATAATAATAATGTTTTACATTGATTGTTTCTATATAATAATAATAATTCAATGATACTACAAAATATTACAATTGCATATCACGACAATAGACGGTATTAGTGGAATATACACGTACTTAATTGACTTGCATAAAAAGAAAAACAGAAACTAACAAATTTAAATGAAAATAATCTTTTGATGTAAAAACATAGAATAAGTTTTTTTAGCACGTACACATGTAGGTAAAATGTTATTCGATCGCCAACACTGAATTTGAGAACACGTTATTTACTTATCAAATTCAACACACATTGTAAATGGAATCTCTTGTCAATTGTATACTCTTAACTAATTACGTTGTATTTTGCAGTTCTTCTGAAGCGAATAATCTATTCGCGAAATGTAAGGATAAATAAAAAGTGTTGACTTTTTTCTCTGATCTAATTACCCGCTACATTAACCTTATATATATATATATATATGTATAAATAAAAAATAATGAAAATTTATACGATATTTGGCACTCTGTGATCCGCAAGAGCGACCAATAAAATAAAAGCGGCGAGAGATGGGATCCATCTGGACTTTCCTCAAACACCCATTATACTGTTCGCACAAGGATTCGTTTTATTGCAAAAGTCCTTTTTTATATTGAAAGCTTTCGCAGGCTACTGAAAGGAGTTAAGTGAAGCTTCAAAGCGGTTTCCTTGGGCGGATAAGTGCAGCCCGAAACAGAGGGGAGAAAGAAAAAGACCGCCAGTTTAATTGGTTGTTTCCATTTTCATGAATAGGTACGTACATGAACGGTATATTGAATAAATTCGGTAGTCGTTAAGTTCAAGGCTAAAAAATATTTTGACAAGGCAAATACGAATATAGAACACAATGCAACAGTTTCGGGCACGCAACGAACAGTACGGCCGAGTACACATAGCGGCCGCTTTAAAATTAAACTAGTGATTATCGTTATGTACTGCTGGTTTTCTGATATTTCAGCAAATAACGGCCAATCATAATTAACGGAGGGAAATATCAGAGATGTAAGAGTTGGAACGCAACGTGCTCGACCCAAAAGTCGATAACTCTAATGTGTCAAGCAGACACCCGTGTGCTTTATCTACATCGAATATTACAGATAAGTTGCATTAATGGCTTTAATTTGAATGGGGAGACAAATAGGTCGCTCACTTTTACACAATGAACAACATATAGAGCACGTGCCCTTTTAGTACTCTCGCCATTTTCGCTTAATGTGCGTTTTTCCTGCAACGACGTGCACTTTGATCTTTCAAGTTTTAATTATTAAAATTTTATCAAATTCACTTCCTGAGCTACAAAAAGCACTGTCAATTAAGAGAAGTTCATGGACGAGGAACAAGGAATGAGAGAAATTGGTCTGGTGGCCGTATAATAAAGGAAATAATTTACTTTACGCCTTTATTCTGCGTTCTTAAGAAAGTTTGCTCAGCACGTAACTCTTTCCAAACTTCACTACTTTCCTAACGCCGATTTTCTTGGGGCACACTTCCTGAGCGCATACTTTATTAAAATAAGCTCGAAAATATGCTATCTTAAAGCAGTATCCTACCGTTAACGTCAGCGCAAACTTTCCAGTCGGGAATTAATGAAATTTCCAAAGTTACGTGCCCGTCCATTTAAATCCAATTTAGCCTTGGTAAATTATTTTTAAAGGGCGTTTAATAATCCAAGAGATTTTCCTAAATGAAATTAACTGATGACCTGCCGATATCGGCTGGCAATTCTGCTCAATGTCCGTTCATTTCCTGCTACAATAAGATCAACTATGGCGTTCGGGAGACCCATATCGAAATTTGATTTGTTAGGGTTTATAGACAAACCCCAGTCTATTGGAAACAATTTTATAGGTATCTGGACGAGTTAATAATATCCTGGCGGGCACTTTGAAGCTTTGACGTGGGTTCAGGGTGGCTTAACTTGGCCTAGAAGAGGTCGTCTGACATCAACCTGCTCTAATTAATGTTTCCCTGCTGTTGAGATTAACGGCTGATCGTCTGGATAACGAACTTTAAGCCCTCACTTGAAACTATTCTCACCGGGGGTTGGCGGTTTATGAAACAGCTTTCTTTTCCAATTTCGCTGTAAGGGATCCGATGAGAAGAAGTGATGTTATGTACTGCTGCTATTTACTGATGTTATGTACTGATGTAATGAACTGATGTAATGAACGGATGCAATGAACTGACGCAATGAACTGACGCAATGAACTGATGAAATGAACGGATGAAATGAACGGTTGAAATGAAGCTGTACACATTTATGAAGCTATAAGAATTTCCTAACAACAAGCAGTCACGAGTTAAATTCAGTCCTGAAAAAGGAATAAAAATATAACGGTTTTATTTTACTTCCATCCAGAAGAGCGCACTGAACCCCTGTTCGCGTTAAACAGGAACACGTTTCTGCACTTCACCGCCAAGTATTTTTAATTGACCCAAATGAAAGCATAAATAAATGAGCGTGCATACTTACTACATAACTATATGCTTGTGCGTATCGGCAAACGAGCATTTATGAAACTGAAGTTCTTGTAGTATTCGAGCGAGAAACGGTAATTATTTTTGGGCCTAGCGTTAATTATAACGAAAGTTCGCCCTGAAAACCGCACTAAGTGCGAGTTAACGTGGGCACTTATCGTCAAACTGTGTAATTAAGTACGTTAAAACCGGTCGTTATAGGAATTATTGCGATTTTATTATCCTTCTAGGAATAAAATTGTTTACAGGCACTAAATTTACTCGCGGAGTGTTCAGCGACGGTAATTCGCCCGAACTATCGTATTTGCAAACAGACACTTCCTGTTGTTTTAACTGATATACAAAATGCCGCGAGACTTTAAAGCCTTTAAGGCTAATGCTGTAATATAGCCTGGAATGAAATTACTTTGCTAATGCACTTGAGGAATAAATTACGTTATAAGTACCTATTTGTTATGATTGACTTGATTTGATGGCGCGCCTCCGCCAATTGTGCAACTACAGCAGTTTACATTATACCATATACCTCGTTTAGCGCTAATTAAGTTGTTCGTTGTTTTATCATCTTATATTCACTCTTTTTGTTAGAATATAGGCTCATCGACTATTGTTTCCCTATATAAATTAAATAGTAGCTGAAATAAAACAAACCTTTTTCTGACACCTCTTCTAATCTCTATACAGGGTGTCCCAACCTCGGCGGATCGATGGATTGTGGCTTTATTACTGAAGATAGACCAAATGTGTAAATACAAAAGTTATATTGCATTAAAAAAGGTACCTTCTTAAAATATTTTTTATCTTCAAATATAGTTAGGGGGCGCACAGGGAACATCAAGTCCATTTTCTTAAATGGCTCCCCACCATTTTAAATTTTTTTCTTAAATCTACTTATTTAGACCTTTCCAACGGTACCTACCTGGTTTGTACTGTCTAAAATCAATATTTTTCGACATATTAATTTTTTTAGATAATCTTTGGTCAAAACATTACTGTACTTAAAATTCATTCTCAGAGAAACGGTTAAAGGTGGGGGTTTTAAATTGATCAGTGTTTCAAGGGGAAGCTTGCCCGATGCAAATTCAATCCGTTTCACTTTTCTGTTACTAAATAGGGGCTCAAAACTATTGATTAAAAACGCTAAAATTGAAATGGCACTAACTCATTTTTTTTAAATGGAATGATATTATATTCTTTTAATATTATAAAAATAGACTAAAAATTTAATCTTTTTGTATAAAATTCCCTATACCTAAATCTAACCGATTATGATTTTTCTAGAAAAAAATAAATTTTCTTACGCGATTTCTAGGTAAACTAATATATTTTCGTTAATGCTTTCTTCGCTTATTCGGAATTTATAAGGAAAGAAAATAGTTATTTTTAAATTTTACATTAAGAATGTTTTTTAAGTCATCGTGTAAATAATGATCGAATTCACACCGCACAAACTTTTATTCTACAGTAAAATGTATTTGTCAATTTGGCATTTTAATAATGTAATTCATTGACGTATGTATAACTCGTGACAACTGTTGTGTACTTGTGGATAAAAATTTTGTGCGATTATTGTGTAGGAACCCTCAACCCACAATCGGTTAGATTTAGGTATAGGGAATGTTATGCAAAAAGACAAAATTTTTAATCTATTTTTATAATATGAAAAGAATATAATATCATTCCATTTAAAAAAAAATGAGTTAGTGCCATTTTAATTTTAGCGTTTTTAATCAATATTTTTGAGCCCCTATTTAGTAAAAGAAAAGTCAAACGAATTGGATTCGCATCGTGCAAGCTTCCCCTTGAAACACCGATCAATTTAACCCCCCCCCCCATTTAACGGTTTCTCTGATAATTAATTTTAAGTGCAGTAATGTTTTGACCAAAAATTATCTAAAAAAATTAATATCTCAAAAAATATTGATTTTAGACATTACAAACCAGGTACCGTTGGAAAGGTCTAAATAAATAGATTTAAGAAAAAAATTTAAAATGGTGGGGTGCCATTTAAGAAAATGGACTTGATGTCCTCTGTGCGCCTCCTAACTATATTTGGAGATAAAAAATATTTTAAGAAGGTACCTTTTTTAACGCAATATAACATTTGTATTTACACATTTGGTCTATCTTCAGTAATAAAGCCACAATCCACCGATCCGCCGAGGATGGGACACCCTGTATAGATAGTACTGGATAATATTTCAAATAGAGACGTGATAATAATAATAATGATAATTGTAATTAGAAAATGCAAAAGTAAGAAGGAGATATAAATATGAAGAGATATCAGGAGTATTGTAAGTGTTTAACTCCCAAATCGCATATATTTGAAACACACTTTTTACAGACCTTTCTTCTTTCTGACGTTTTTGTTTTTTTTTTCTAAGGTTTACACCGATCAGTATTTTAATTTTTAAATTAACATTACTTCAACACTTTCCCTCGTTAATAAAAGTTACGTTTAAACATAATGAAAATAGACTTGAAATATTAAAAAAAACTGTTAACAGCTTCTCTTCCTATTTCACATAAGTCCCATCTTCATACATAAAACCTTCAAACGTGTCCTTGGCAATGGCTTTGTCATGATGTCAGCCAATTGATGTTCCGTTGTGATTTGTTGAACACCAAGTTCTTCTGTGACTTTTTCTCTTATGAAAAAGTGCTTAAATGATATATGCTTCGTTCTGCGGTGAAATTCGGGATTTTGGGCAAGTCTCACAGCAGCAGAGTTGCCAACTTGAATAATTGAAATACCTTTGAGCTTTGTTATTCCCTTGAAGAGTCTGCTTAACCAGATTGCCTCTTTGGCTCCTTCATTTGCAGCTATTATTTCTGCTTCTGTGGTTGATGTTGCAACAACTACTTGTCTTTGACTTAACCAAGATACTGCTCCTCCTGAATATTTCACTAGAACTCCAGAGGTTGAACGTCCTGTCTTGACGCACTCTCCAAAATCTGCATCACTGTAGACTTCCAAAACTCTTTCGTCTACGTTTCTCTTGTATACTATTCCAAGATCCAAAGTTCCGGCTACATATGTTAAAACTCTCTTGACTTGTACGACATTTTCTGGTGTTGGATTCTCAAGCGATCTTGAAATAAATCCGATACTGTATGCCAGATCTGGTCTCGTGCCAAGCATCAGATACATCAGTGCTCCAACGGCTTGTCTGTATGGAAATTTCACTGTCTAATCTACTTTCCCTGATTTTGATGTCTCTGCCTCTTTCAGCATTGGTGATGAAACTGGTTTGCACTCTGAAAAATTGAAATGTTCTAAAATTTTCCTTGCATACGCCGTTTGATTAATCTTAAGGAATTTTTCTTCATGTTCAATCTCGAATCCCAAAAAATAATCTGCTTTCTTAGAGATAATCTTGAACTCTGATTTCAACTCTTTTATGAACTCTTCCATCTCTTGTACGTGAGTTCCAGCTAGAAGACCATCATGTTCATAGATCACAAGGATGAGTTTCCAACCATTCCTCTCTCTAATGTAATGACTCCAAGATGTCTATTCCAGCATCTAGGTGCTTGCTTGAGACCATAAAGACTTCTGTTCAGTCTGCACACCTTGCTATTTTCGTCTTCATATCCTTGTGGCTGTTTTATAAAAACTGTTTCTTCTAAATCTCCCTACAAAAAGGCTGTTGATACATCAAAATGCATCAAATGCATCTTCTCACTCGCTGCAATGCTGAGAATTGATCGAATTGTTCTAATTTTAGCCACTGGGCTAAAAGTTTCGCTGTAGTCAATTCCATAACGCTGTCTGAATCCTTTGATGACCAATCTCGCTTTGTACTTTTCAATAGAGCCATCTGGATTCTTCTTGAGACAGAAAACCCATTTGCATGGAATTGCCTTGGCTCCTGGCGGAAGATCTGTCAAACTCCAGGTGTGATTCTCGTGTATTGAGGCAATTTCACGATCCATAGCATTTTTCCACTCATCTGAATCATTTCTCTTCATGGCATCTTCGAAAGTCTCATCTACTAAATTACAAAATTCAACTGCCATGGCGAAATATTCAAGATGAATCTTCGTCTAGATGATCTTCTTCTGAGTCTGATGATTCTTCTCTGTTGATCATCGGCATCACAGGATCACTTTGTGACTGCCTGGAATGTAAATTCTATACCGTTCATCGCCATCGTATCCTACAAGAAATCCTTTTTCTGCTTTCTTATCCATCTTCTTCCTCTTCTGAGTCGGTACATGGACATAGCAGGTAAACCCAACTATACGCAGATGTTTGATTCTAGGTTTCTTTCCCATACATAGTTCATAGGAACTAATTCCTTCTTCAGATGACTTTCCTGTCTTATTAAGAATGCTGTCACTAGCTCTGCCCATATCGCATCTGGAAAATCAACTTCACAGTTAGTATACTTGAATGATCTTGCCATCTCGACAATCGTTCGATTTTCACGCCCACTGCCACCATTTTGCTCTGGTGTCTATGGTGCTGTCAGTCTTTGCGTGGTTCCATTCTTAGCGAGAATGCATCTTACCTCTTCACAATCAAACTCTCCTCCATTGTCGCTGAGAAGTTCTTTAATGTTGTGTCCAAGCGTCTTCGCGTGTTTAATACATCTTTTACATCTGACTTATATTTCAGAACGAAACCATAGCGAAATTTAGTATAGCTGTCTTTGAACACAACTAAAAATCTTTTCTTGCTAAAAGATTCACAAAATGGACCTACAATATCCGTAGAAAATAGCTCTCCTGGTTTTGTTGCTCTTATTCTAGTGCCAAACGGTAAACGATGCGCTTTTCCAAAAATACAAGGTTCACAAATTTCTCTTACCAGCTTCACAGTCATACCCATCTTTCTCTTAAGCATCTCTCTTACGTGTCGCTTGTCTTGGTGTCCCCATCTTTCATGATATAGTTGCAGTGTTGAACTTTCTGCTTCAGCAATGCTAACCCTCTGGACTTTTTCAGGAATGACATGTTCGATAGCTGCCTTGAACAACGTTCCACCTTTCTGACGACTTCCGCACAGCACTATCCTTCCATTTACTTTCAAACAGCACTTAGTTGCAGTTGATTTGAGTTTGCTGTTTCATTCCTGTCCTGAGCTGCTAAAACAGAAAAAAGGTTTTTAGAAACTCCCGGAACGTACCAGACATTGTTCAATGTCATGTTCAGGGTATTTTCTTCAGTGAAGGATAAAATCTAGATAGTTCCTTTTCCTATGGCCTTTAGAACTTCCTTTCGAGCAGCCTTGATGATGCATAAACTTTGCAACTCTTCAAAAACGACAAATTGATCTGGACAATTCGTCACGTGCTTCGTGGTGCCATTGTCGATCCACCATTCAGATGAACTCGTTTCAACTTGAAAATTATCTTCACTGATGATACTCAGGGCTAATTTGGAATCCAAGACGTTGCTCTCCACAACATTCTTTCGCGGTCGTCTATCAGCAATTCATTGTTTACACGTACTAATCCAATGCCCTTTTTTCTTGTAGTAATGGCAGGCTCCACTTTCTCTTGACTTTTGTAACCCTCGATGTGACTTCTTTACGTTCTTCACATGCAAAGCTTCACCAGTAGCACCTTCTCCATGTTTTCTAAAATTTCTTTCGTACATGCACAATTGAGTAATTAAATCTTCAAAAGTGTTTTCATCATTTTTCGATAACAGCATCCAACTGGATCTGAAGTTCTCGAAATTACTCGGTAAAATTTGCAAAACTTTGCAAACTAAAATTAATTCTGGCAGTGCATGTTCATCTTTAGATTTTAATCCGCTATTGAGTTCGCTCCATAGAGTTCTTAATCTCGCAATGAGGGTTGAAACATCTCCTGCGCTATTCCAACTGAAGGCAAAAAATTCTATGCATATTTTGAAAAGCTGATCCTGTGATGATACTTCAAAATTTAGCTTTAATGCTTCCCACGCTTCTTGCGCTGTTTGTTTATCCATTATCTTTTGATAAACAATGTCTGTTACTGAACTTGAAATCATGGATTTTGCGTAGCTGT
>JAWQRP010004158.1:0-12276 GCA_033557875.1 Quadriops clusia | reverse complement strand
GTCAAAAAACAATAAAGTTTTAATAACAAACACATATGTTTAACTACAACTTGTAAAATTATTTGTAAGTTACAAATTGAACAAAATTAAAACCAAGCTAGAGACTATTACAACTTGTTCCCTTACCAACTTTAAATTTATACGTACTTTAAATTTATACGTATTTTAAATTTATACTTACGTTCAATTTGGATCTTGATAGAGCCGTTTTTCTTTATAAATATGTCGGTACTATTAGTACCACCAACAATCTTTTCTTTTTGCCTAAGTTATGATTATTGATAAGTGGTTTAACCGAGGGTGCCTCCTGTGACGGTTCGCATATTTGGATGAATCACGGTACCCGTGCTAATGCTCATCCTCCTTATCATATCACGTTCGGTACTACGTTAGGATTCCACCTTTGGGTTCCACCTTTGGGTACCATCTTTGTGTACCTCCTTTGGGTTCCACCTTTGGGTACCACCGTCGGGTACCACCTTTGGTACCAACGGCAGGTAAACATGAGCGTAAGCTTCGCTGTAATTGCCTGAGCTCGGCGGCAAAGTGGGTCATCGTATATAAAGACAAGTTCAAGGTGTCGCGAAGACATTTTCAGTGGTTGCTTCACGTGAGGTGCATCTTCGCTTTGTGTCGAGTGATTCTAGTGGTATTTAGTAATACAATATAACAGGTGAGTTCCTCGGGGCTTAGTGCCACCCTCGATGTGCCGTCTCGGATCATTCAAATCTCCCGCAAGAGTTTCTTTTTTACCATAGTGATAACATAAGTGATTTAAGTTTAAATTTGAATGTTTAAGTTTGATTGCTGGGAGTACCTGCACGCGAAAGTACCACCAGAAGTACCAAGAAGTGAATTAGTTGTTTATTTTAATGATTGGTTTTCGTTTTAGTTCGTTTGAATAGCTTTCATAGGGTTGCCAATTCTTAGAATTCTGTGATTTATGGCAAAGAGAATACCTGGAACTTAGGGCTTTAACTGGTTGGTTTTGAGGGTAACGAATCGCGAGTACCATAAGTTAATAGCAGTCAGTGCTAATAGAGATCCTTGTGTAATTCGTTTCTTGGTAAAGTGTACAATTTTACATCACACTTTCTCCGTTTCTAATTTGTGAGGAGGATTCGACTGCGTTAATTCTTCTTTCTTGTTTGTCCTGATGTATGCTTGTTCCTCGTGAATGGTTCTTATTCGATATGTTTGTTCCTCGCGGTGTAAGCGCAAAGTGGATTAAAGGTTTTGGTTCAATGAACCCACCATTGACCCAATTTGGTACGCACGAAATTCGGTTCACTGTCTATTGAGTTCAAGTGCAACCGATTGGCACTTCTTCATTTTCAAGATCAGGCTTCGGTTGACCTATTCAATTCTTTTCAATTAGCGAAGGTTTTTTATGTTTTACATTTTCTACATCTTTGAGTGTTCTTCATCCTTGATGTGTTCTTCATCGTTGATATGTTCTTTATCGTTGACTGCTTCTTCATCGTTGACTTCTTGATCGTTGACGTCTTCTTCATCGTTGATGTCTTCTTCAACGTTCACGTTTTTTTATCTTTGATTTTTGACTTGTTTGTTCTTCATTGGTGACACCTTCTTATATCTTCTTCAGTTTGACGTTTTTTCATCTTTGAAGTTTCCTTGATTTTTGATGTTTTCTTGAACTTTGAGGTTCTCTTGCTCTTTGAAGTTTACTTGATCTTTGATGTTTTCTTGATCTTTGATGTTTTCTTGATCTTTGATGTTTTCTTGATCTTTGATGTTTTCTTGATCTTTGATGTTCTCTTGATCTTTGATGTTTTCTTCATCTTTGATGTTTTCTTGATATTTGATGTTCTCTTGTTCTTTGATGTTTTCTTGATGTTTGATGTTTTCTTCAGGTTTGTTGTTTTCTTGATCTTTGATCTTCTCTTGATCTTTGATGATTTCTTGATCTTCGATGTTTTCTTGATCTTCGATGATTTCTTGATCTTTCATGTTTTCTTGATCTTTGATGTTTTTTTCTTCCAAGATGTCTTCATCATCTACGATGTCTTCGTCATGTACGAGTGTTCTTCATGTATGAGTTTTCTTCATGTATGATGTCTTCTTCATCATTTCTAATGTCTTCCTCATCTTTAACAACTTCCTTATCTTTATATATTGTTCGTCATTAATGCCTTCTTCATCTTCGACAACATTTTCATTTTTAACGCTTTCTTAATTTTTGACGCTTTCTTCATCTTTGATATCTTCTTCGTTTCCACGCCTTCTCCATATTCGTCTTCTTCATTTTCATCTTTTTCATTTTCGTCTTCTTCATCTTCGTCTTCTTTAACTTCCACGTCTTCATCATCTTATCCATAATCTTCTTCTTCTTCTTCAACATGTCCTTTGCTTTTAATCTTTCCTCGAGCGTCTGAAGAAATGCAGCTCCCCAGTAATTACCGCAAGGAACAGCTAATGCAAGATCGCAGGTTGTTGCACTTGGCTGTACATTGGCCTACAATTTTATGTGTGTGACCTCGATCGCGCGAAATCTTCGCTGCCTCGACGCCATGCTTCATCGGCGACGTATTGGCAGTGAAAAAGTGATTCACACGAGCCAAAAAAAATCGCTTTGAATACTTCCAGAGGCAACGAGGGATAAGCCTCGGCAGCAGCTGCTGGCGCGTTTGATTAAAGATTCATTTCGTCATCTTCTGTCATCCTGATCTTGACTTTCTAAAGCCGTAACCCGGAGGATGGCGAATTCTTGGCCAGGTTCATCAAACCTTCGAGTATGCAAACCGGCGGCGAGTGAAAATGAATTTTGTCGAAAACGCGCATATTTCATGGGTGCCCCACTTGCCGAGTCCAGTTACTTCTTCAAACGTTCTCTCTGATTTTTTGTGTTGCAATTTCACCTGCGATGCGATCCGCTGGCTCGGCACAATGAGAAGATTGCAGATGAGCAACGTTCACTTGTTGTCAACACACTTGGCAATTTCACCTGCATACTTGCTTATGTGGTAATTGGGCCTTTGTTCCCTGTGGTTAGTACCGGCAAGTTTGGTTCCTCTTGATGACCATGCGGGAGACGTTGCGTCATTTTGATATTGGTCTTTTGTCTTGGTCTCTTGCTTTGGTCTTTCATTTCGATCTTTTGCCTTAGTTTTTCCGTCTTGGTCTTTTGCCTTAGTTTTTTCGTCTTGGTCATTACCTTAGTTTTTTCGTCTTGGTCATGTGCCTTAGTTTTTTCGTCATGATCATTTGCCTTAGTTTTTTCGTCTTGGTCATGTGCCTTAGTTTTTTCGTCTTGGTCATTTGCCTTAGTTTTTTCGTCTTACTCATTTGCCTTAGTTTTTAGACTATCATTTGCCTTAGTCTTTACACTTTATCCTTTGCCTTGGTCTTTTGTTTTGGTCTTTTTCCTTAGGCTTGGTGTTTTGTCTTGGTCCCTTGTCTTTGTCGTTTCTATGTAAAAAAGCTTCTATGTATAAAACTACAAAACGTTTTTCAATGAAAAGAAACATTCGTACATAACGTAGGTACTAAATACTAAGTACTTTTAGTTTCAACGCAGAAACAAGATGATGATGGAGCTAATGAAATCGTATTAACAATTCTAACTTTCTTAGACGCCATGTACTGGATGTATAATATATGGGAAAGTGAAATCAAGCCTTCGAACGCCGACATATGCGTACGACTTAAAAACAGAACGTTTACGTAATTAATAAACCAAAGTCAAGACATTGACTTAACGAACTTGAACCGCGGATTGCCCATGAGGAGCGATTTGTTTAATTATTATTGCCGAATAATTGCGCCCATAAAGGGGTCACTTCGTCGCCTCATCCCGTTAGATTCCCACAATCTTCTGGTCTTTGATTGCCGGCACCGGTACGCTGGTACTACTCTTCTTGCTTGCTTAAATGCGTACTTAATTACGGAAACTGGAGCAGATTTTATTTGAGATCTAAGTATTTATAAGAAATGCTAAGTTCGCGTCTAAGATTTCGATTTACTATCGAGGTACTTATGTTTAGGTACTAACGTTTAAGTACTAATATGTACGTATTAATATGTATGTATTAATATGTATGTATTAATATGTACGTATTCATATGTACGTATTAATATGTACGTATTAATATGTACGTATTAATATGTACGTACTAATATGTACGTACTAATATTTACGTATTAGTACGTACGTACTAGTATTCAAGTACTAATGTTAAAATAAGTCCGCTCTAATATTTGCATCCTGAATTATCGCGATCTGAATTTTCCAACTCACCTAAGAGGAAGTACTGTTGCAGCATGATCTACATAAGTACTACCAACTGATCTAAATATGCAAACAAATCGACGAAATTACCGTATATTAAGAGGTCGGTTAGTACCTCGTTAATAAATCGAAAAGGAACAAGAAGTCATCCGCATTCCTTGTGGTTAGCCATCGCAGAGGCACTAGGTTTCGAATGGCCTTGTAATACTTCAAGTTCACCGTTACTCCATGTCCTACTATTGCTCTGGAAGATTCGTCCAAACGGTCGTCTATTTACCGTTGGTACGCGCACTTGGGCCTTTAATCCATCAATTTTGCCTCACTTTTAGCTGCTATTAATTCATTAGCTTGCTAATTGACGATTAGTGCGTTTAATTTAATTAGTCAACTTTAATCTGATAGTGTCAATGTTAACCGTTAATTTGATAATGTTAATTTGATATCGTTAATTTGATCACGTTAATTTGATATCGTTAATTTGATAACGTTAATTTGATGACGTTAATTTGATATCGTTAATTTGATAACGTTAATTTGATATCGTTAATTTGAGAACGTTAACTTGAGAACGTTAACTTGAGAACGTTAGAGAACGTTAACTTGAGAACGTTAATTTGATAACGTTAATAAGTCAGTACTAACTTGATAATCTAACTTACTGATCTTCAAAGATTAATTTGATCAATCGTGAAAACTTTGATTTGAGGAGTTGACTCAAAGGTTCTTCTCTCTTCTTTCAGAATGAACAGGACAATAACAGGATGGGCGTTCTTCGCCTTATTAGCCAGTAGTTCCCTAGTTAGTACCTTCGCCTACCCCAATCAATATGTCCATCAGCCCCAACAAGGAGGATTCGTGCCAGCCAGGACCCCACAGTTACCAGCGCAAAGGATAGAAAGGAAATTCGCTGAGAAGCCTAATGCTATCAAGAAGGTCGCTTTGGATGACTTGGATGACATCCAGACCAACCAGATCTCCGATGCTAACACCGGGTTCTCTTGGTCCAACTTGTTGGGTAAGTATCTTTTACAGAAGTACTTTCATAGTTGAACTTAAGGTAGTACTAGAAGAACTTTTATATATATCGAATTTGGTTAATTTGGAGAACTACCAATTTGAAGATCTACCAATTTGAAGAACTACTAATTTGAAGAGCTACCAATTTGAAGAACTACTAATTTGAAGAGCTACTAATTTGAAGAACTACCAATTTGAAGAACTTATTATTTGAATATCTTACAATTTAAAGAACTGACAATTTGATTTTAAAAATTCTTAAAAAATGATTATTTAAAAAAATCCAGTTTGAAGAATGTAGATTTTGACTAATGTAGATTTTGAAGAATGGTAGATTATGAAGAATGTAGATTTTGACTAATGTAGATTTTGAAGAATGTAGATTTTGACTAATGTAGATTTTGAAGAATGTAGATTTTGACTAATGTAGATTTTGAAGAATGTAGATTTTGAAGAATGAAGATATTGACTAATGTAGATTTTGAACAACGAACATATCTTCTTGCAGGGATGGTGATGCAAATGATCTTCAACCCAGTGGCAGCCCAAGGACCAAACAAATCCGAAGGATTGGACGACAACGGAATAGCCCCATCGCCATGGGCTAACCTTCTTTCCGTAGGATTGAAGATCCTCACAGCTCTCCTTGGAGGAGGAGGTGGTGGAGGAGATGGCATCGACAAAGTAGACAACGGTTCCCCCATGCAGGTTAGCCAATTTCCAAACATCATTAACAGTACTCATTTCTAAGTCTTAGAATTTGTAAGTAATACATAATCAGTAACCTTCCGAATTGGCACCAAGAGGAAACAATAGCGAGGAATCTCTCGCGCCAAAGTACGATTCTAGGTCAGCCACATAAAATGTAGTACCCGAGAGAATTACAATGGCAAATGCAAATAATTCATTCCGAACCGTTACTCGGCGCTTGTATTGCAAATATGTTCTCATAAAATTAATGGGCGCTTCCATATTTACACGCTAGGCGGCCTTTGAGAATTGGGCCGTGGCCAATTAAGAATGAAAAAAAAACGAAATTAAGAACCTGTGGAGAAGAATGCAGAAGCTAGAAACAATAATAATTATAACAGAATGTATCAACAAAAAAAAAATAATAACGTTTTTTTTAGTGGTATGTATAATAAAGGTGCCAGACTTTTTAGACTTCAGGTACCAACGAGGTACTTTTGGTACTATCGAGATACTTTTGGTAACATCGAGATACTTTTGGTAGTTTCGAGATACTTTTGGTAGCATCGAGGTACTTTTGGTACCATCGAGATACTTTTGGTAGCATTGAGATACTTTTGGTAGCATCGAGATACTTTTGGTAGCATTGAGATACATTTGGTAACATCGAGATACTTTTGGTACAATCGAGATACTTTTGGTAGCATCGAGATACTTTTGGTAGCATCGAGATAATTTTGATACCATCGAGATGCCTTTAGTGCCATCATGGTTCTATTGGCAATATCTACGTACTTTTCTACCCTTGAAATATTTTGATAATCAAGATACTTTTACTACTATCGAAGTACTTTTGGTATTATCATTGTATTACTGGTATCATCGTTGTATTACTGGTACCATCGTTGTATTACTGGTATCATCGTTGTATTACTGGTACCATAGTTGTATTACTGGTACCATAGTTGTATTACTGGTACCATAGTTGTATTACTGGTACCGTAGTTGTATTACTGGTACCATAGTTGTATTACTGGTACCATAGTTGTATTACTGGTACCATAGTTGTATTACTGGCATCATCGAGATACTTTCGGTACCACCAATGTACTTTGAGTACCATCAAACGTAAACTCTAGAAACGATCAAAAGTGTGATTCTAAGCGAAGTTTTCCTTGGTTTGTCAATTTGTGAGATATGTAAATACATGAAAAGGAAGTCTAATTAGAAAATTAGTTAGTACCAACATAGCTGTAAATGCACTAGTAGTTAGAAGCTTCGCTTGCACGCAGGGAATTCTGGCCGCTGTTTTGTCAGCTCTGGTGGGGACCCGCGACCCGGAACAGGTGAACACGATGGCTAAACAGGCCGGCGAGGTATGTAACATACAAACACATTTTTATTCCTCTTACCATGACTAAAATAATAACAGCTTTGTCTGCCTCATTCCGACACAATAAACACCAATTTCACTTGTCCCGACATTACAACTATCTAATGAATCATAATTAAGAATAATAACCATCTGAATAACAATAAGAACAGTAACAACCAGAATAATAATAATAACATGAATAATAATTACAAGAATAATAATGATAAGTATAATAATGACAAGAATAAGAATAATAATGACAAGAATAACAATGACAAGAATATCAATGACAAGAATAACAATGACAAGAATAACAATGACAAGAATAACAATGACAAGAATAACAAGAATAATAACGACAAAAGTAAGAATAACAATAATAATGACAAGAATAAGAATAACAAGAATAATAATAATAATGACAAGAATAATAATGACAAGAATAAGAATAACAAGAATAATAATGACAAGAATAAGAATAACAAGAATAGAAACAAAAACTAACAACCAGACTAACAAGCAAAGAACATGAACTTTAAGACGATTATGCACATGAAGAATTAACACTAAATTTAAGAAGAAATTTTGAGTGTTCCGCAAGGCTCCAACCTGGGCCCACTTTACACAAATTACTCATTGCAGTTCATCAACATCGTTGTGAACCTTTTGGACGCCTTAAAGACATCCTTTTCACACCGATCAATGGCCGCCCGCAACCTTGGCAAAAAGGACTCCATCAGCGACGCTACCGTCGCAGGCATCGCCATGATGAAAGGATACATAAGGTCCTTGTCCACCATTGAAGGAAAATGTATGCAGAAGTACATGTGCGAGGCCAATAACGAATGTTCCTCAGACATAGGAGCTTCTTCGATCCTTTGTCACCTTGGAACCTACGCCACCAGCTTTATCCTTGAACGGCAATCCAAAGGAACGTCCTTTGAAGCCCTTTACGAAGCAGGACGACGAGGAAGGTCAGGGGACAACTGCCAGGCGGCCTTCTTGGAATGCAACGAGGTTTAACAAAAACTCTTGAGGACGATAGCCTTTTAAAATGTTAAGAATATTAAGCAAACATCACACATATCCACGTTGTCAGTATTACCCAGATTTAGCAAAATCGATGCAATATTACCGAAGAGCAAAACTGCAAAAATTAACCTTTGATGACAGTAAAAACAAATAGTAATAACAATAATGACGCGGGAAAATGCCAACTAAACAATTCACCCGATTTAGATAATAGGTAGTACCATAGACAAAGGAATATAGTATATTCCTTTGTCTATGGTAGTACCAAAGATTATATATTCAATAATCTTTGGTAGTACGAAATGCCAAACTTTAATTAATTTATTGAAATGAATTAATCAACTCATTAGTTTAATGAAGTCAATTCATTATAATCTATTCATTCACTGAAATTAACCAAATAAAATTAATTCATTGAAATTAATTGAAGACCTTTAATTGAAATTAGTTGAAGAAAATTCATTGAAATTAATTGAAGAAAATTCACTGAAATTAATTGAAGAAAATTCATTGAAAGTAATTGAAGAAAATTCATTGAAATTAATTGAAGAACATTAATTGAAGAAAATTCATTGAAATTAATTAAAGAAAATTCATTAATTTATTGAAATCAATTAATCAAACTTCATTATTTATTAAACATTAATTGAATTATTAAAATAGAAAAATAAACATGAAAACAAACAACTTGTACGTAATAATAACTAATTAATTTATTGAAGCTGATAATTTATTTTTCGCTTAACTAGTATACGTAACGAATTACATCTAATAGGCAGTTTTTTCTGTTGTTTTATGATTTAACTTCCTTTCTTGATTTTGTTCAACTTTATCTTATGTATAAAAACGGATTTAGTTGCATTGTTGCAACGTCCTCACGAATGTAGCTCAGGTTTCTCCTTCATCAAGTGGTAGCGAGGTTCTTAGCACTGCTAACCACTACAAAAATTAAAGCTTTTGATCGCTTTAATCCTTTCAAAATGTCACCTTAAACGACCAGCTTAGGAAATCGTAGTCTAGCTTATATGTGGTCTAGCTAAAGAAGCGGTTAAGGAGCACTTTAGAAGATAGACTTTTCTGCCTGAAAGACTTATTGGTGCGCATGAGCGTTTGAATGGTTGAGTTTGAATGCGCGGGCGAGAGATGGTGCGAGTGTCGCGGCTCCACTTTAGGGGTAGTTTTTGAACTTGAACAGAACCAACTTATACTTAAAGGACTTTTATTTATTAAACTTTGATGGATCGCCGCGGCTTCTGTTCACGTTCACCGACTACGCAATGTTGTTTAATACGTTGAAATTTTATATTTTATAATAACTACTATTATGATTATTTATGAAAATAAACTCTTTTATTTAATGAATTGGGACGCCTGTTTTATTTGCCATCATCGAACATATCCAATCAAAATCCTGAAAATCAAACGTAATGTTAAGTAATCTTCTACCCATGTTTAGCTTATTTTCTTGAACCTTTGTTGTGTTTTAATATCTTATTAAACCAAGCGAAGGTCGCAGGCCGATTGTGTTGGCAAGAAATGAGAGAAAACAAGTAGTTTCATTGGTTTGAATTAATTGTAATCAATTCTAACTCTAACACTTATTTAAAAAAAAAAGTTAGACAAATTTGGTTCAAAGTTTTTAACTCCTACAGAATGTTCAATTTTTTACGTCACTTAGTATATTATTACTAAACATAACATAATTACAACTAAACATATTATTACTACTATTACACAGTATAATAAATAATACAGTACAATAAATAATACAGTACAATAAATAATACAGTACAATAAATGATAAATAAATACTAATGGTAAACAATAAAATCGTCCGCTCAATTCAATGGTTGTGCATATGTCCATTAACCTTCCTCACGTAAAACTTCGTCGGCCCAGCCGTGATAGCCTCAATTTCCTCAAAATAGAGATCTGGGTCGTATTCTTCAATTTGAGGCTCTTCCTCCTCAGGGTATCTTGGGGTAGATGTTGGAGGAGTTGTGGTATTGATTAATTCGCCATTCTGTCCTTGGCGTTTGTTAGCCTCGACCAAATTATCTCTAGCACTCATCACAACAACTTGAGTTTGAGTTAGATCGTCGATATGATCCTGGACGCAGTTTTGCAGGATATTCATGAAGAACAAGAAGGCCAATAAGGTTAGGGTGGATAAGGCCACGGTATTCTTCGCTTCTTTATTCCTTAAAGATTAAAGAGAATTTTGCTGTGTCTTGTGCAAATTGTAGCAGATAATTGACTAAGAATAAATGATTAAGTTGACTAAGAGAACATGATTATGTTGACTAAGAATAACTGATAAAGAATAATTGATAAAGAATAATTGATAAAGAATAATTGATAAAGAATAATTGATAAAGAATAATTGTTAAAGAATAATTGATAAAGAATAATTGTTAAAGAATAATTGATAAAGAATAATTGACTAACAACAGTTGACTAAGATTCAAAATAAAGTTGTCTAATGGTAATACTTACGAGAAAGCACCATTATAGTACCCTCCAGAAGGACCACTAAACCGATCCACAAAAGGTCCTTTGGCGCCCAAAGCTAAGTTTGGGGCAGGACTAACATTAGAGGATGCGCCTCCAAAGTTCTTTAACAAAGAAGTGATCGCGGACGACATGGTTGCACAAGTTCACAAAGCAAAGTCTTGGAGCAGAATGCGCTTTGCTGATCTTCCCGTTCGGCTAGATCTTGATGTTTACCTCAGGTCTTGGCGTTTAGTTCTGATCTTGATGGTTAGCTCAAGTATGATGCTTAGCTCTCGTATGGTGCTTAGCTCACGTATGGTGCTTAGCTCACGTATGATGCTTAGCTCAAGTATGATGCTTAGCTCAAGCATGAAGCTTAGCTTTAGCATCAACCGTTCTTTGACGCCAACCATAACCAAAGCCAGCCGTAAATAACAAGTCAAGCTCAAGTTCTTCGCGACGATTAACTTGTCAGAAATCATCTGCTTACCACGGAAAATTGAGGCATCATGTCACTATATCACGACCATTACCGCGCTCGGGCGACCATTAAGACGGTTGGATGGTTGAAGACTTGCTCCTAAAGGTTGAAATGGTTTCGTGTACTGGTTTTTGGGACACATGAAAAAATCACATTTCCATAAAGCAATTTGTATATTCTAGATTTTGAAGAACAACAATTTACTTACAATAAGTTGCAATCACTTACCTAGATTGTACTACAAATTACATTCAATGCATACAATTAGGTAATATATTAATTAATCTACATTATATTAAATACAAATAATATAGTAATATTACAAAATCAGCTACTAAAAATGCTTCATTAAATAAATTGAAAAATATGTACAAATCATCGAGTAGTTAAAATGAGTTCATTTACAGTTTCAAACAACACTCTCTCTCTCACCACAGGGAAACCCCTTCTAATCAAAGTAACTTAAAGTGAATCCTAATATAAATTAATTCGAACATCTTCCTTGCGTGTGAATTACAAAGTTTTTCCAAAATTTCATCTAGTAAGTGTTCAAAAGTAAGACTTTTTACCGACACGTTCTATGTATTTAGTTTGGGTCAACGCACTTCCGCCCATCGTTGGGTCCAACATGCGGTCCCAATTGGTTTGCCCGACTACGAACCCAATGGCCCTCATCTTTTCCTGTTTCTTTCGTTCCTCCAAGTCTGCCCATCGAACCTGTCGAAACATCACCATGAGAGGTATCTCAATGAGATCATTCGAGAGGTCTCAATGAGATCATTCGAGAGGTCTCAATGAGATCATTCGAGAGGTCTCAATGAGATCATTCGAGAGGTCTCAATGAGATCATTCGAGAGGTCTCAATGAGATCATTCGAGAGGTCTCAATGAGATCATTCGAGAGGTCTCAATGAGATCATTCGAGAGGTCTCAATGAGAT